>PKRV01000229.1:186809-263119 GCA_003709505.1 Hyphantria cunea | reverse complement strand
GCGTTAACTATCTTTTAAGCACACATTATTCTTTCCAGTTTTTTTAAACTCGTTTTTTCCAAATTCCTCATTTTCCAGGTTTTATCAACTGTCGTTAGTAGCCCACCGCTTGACATAGGTCTCGCCTTAGAATTGGGATTCTGGCCTACTGTATCAGAGCATGGCATTAAAGGTTGGTGTGTGGATTTCTAAAGATTTCCTTCTCATTGCAGTACTGTTTTCTCTAGAAAACTTAAATGGACAAATACATAAAAAAAAAATAATTGGAAGTCCTAAGAACTGCCGATAGAAGTGAAAACTAATTACTTAGAATGTGTATTTATAAAATTAATGTATAAAATTAGAAATTTCATAATGCTCAAATTAAAATTATCAACATCAAACATTAGCATGTCGGTGACGCGGACTCATAAGATTTTCTCCTACCAAAAAGTGTTCAATGCGGTTAAAGAAGTTTTGTGACGTTAGCATGTCGGTGACGGTGACAGTGACGCGGTGACGGAGACTGTGACGCAGTGACGCGGTGAATTGATTTTGTTCACCTAAAAAGTGCTCAACTCGCCTAAAGAAGTTTTCACTTCAAAAAATAATCTAAATGGTCTAGATCTAGACTTTCTTTTTACTGAAGGAGTATACTGACTGACAAATGATGGATGTTAAATAAGGTCTATTTTCCGAATTTTTATTTGGCGTATGCGTGCTGTGCTACCTTTTAACTTCACGTTTGGTCTAATAATTAAGACGTCGTGGGTCGTCGTAATGACTCATGTGTGATCTAAAAATTGCTGTCCTCAATATGGACGTTCTTTATGTCCATTTTATGTATCCCCACGACACAGGATGTATATTTCTAATGCATGAGTTGTCTTTTTAAAAAAAACCAATTAGTACCGACTGGACTGGAGTAATGATCTGGCCTCACAGAAATACCAGCATTAGAGAACCACTCCCACTTAACTTCCCACATCCATTTAAGTTCCTTCATCACTGTAGTTCTGGAGAAAAGGCATTCAAAGGGTGCCAACCTATTTCTGACACTTCGGGTTGTAGGTGTCTATGGCTGATCATAGTCTTTTACCATCAACCTGCTCTTTTGTCACCTTTGCCAAAATAAAAAAACAAAGCAAAGTACAGTCCTTAAGAATATAGCTTGATTTCTGTGGCAAATCGCTACGAAACCGACGAAGTAACTATGATTTTTTTATTTTGTATGTATTTTCATACTTTGCGTGCCAGTTTTGTCACAAATCAAGTGCAGTCTATACAAATAAATAGAATACAGTGGGAGAGCCACGTTTCGGCATACATGGACCGGTTCGACCGTAGTGATATCACGGCCTTGCAGAA
Organism: Hyphantria cunea; assembly: GCA_003709505.1. NCBI lineage: Eukaryota > Metazoa > Arthropoda > Insecta > Lepidoptera > Erebidae > Hyphantria > Hyphantria cunea. The sequence goes on along the minus strand of PKRV01000229.1, from coordinate 261,772 downwards.
AACCGGTGTGAAACAGCGCCTGCGCTGTGTTTCACCGAGTCAGTGAGGATACTGGAGGCCCATAATTCAACCCCTCCACCCGTGTCCCTTCCCATCTCCCAAAGGTCGGCAAGGCATTTGTGACGCCTCTGGTGTTGCGGGTGCGGCGGTAACCGTTTACCATCAGGCAATACGTCTGCTGGTTTACACCCTATTCAATTTAAAAAAAAGTGTTTGTTGATAATTTCAAATTAATAACTTTTCACAAAATGTACGACGAACCAAACACGCGCAAGCAAAGCAGATGTCAACAATTAACTGAACATTCAAAATGGCCGAACTTGTCAGCATAAGTGAGAGACATATGTACCAACATAACGCCACAAAAAAATCGAAATTCGAATATACGTAACCCGCGAAAATTCAAAATTTGCGGTACTTTTTGAACACACTACGTATGTGTGTATATACGGTAAGTCAAATTAATTTTTTTTTCTCTATCAGTCGGATTTATTATATTTTAAACTTCTCCAGCCTTCCTCTGATTAATTTCGATGCGGGTTCCAAGACAGTTTAATTTTTCCTAGGACTCGCCGAGTGACATAACTCGGTGTTGCACTGCTGTTGATCTTGATGAGCATAAATAAAAGAAATAATTTCTAATTTTACACATTAATTTTATAAATAACATTCTAAGTTATAAATTTTTACTTCTATCGGCAGACTGCCACATTTTTTTTAAAACACAAAAGTACGATTTTTGTGTCTGTTTGTTATAAATAACCGCTTTTTACTAAATGCATGCGTATGTATATAAATATACCGAAATAGAATTTTTTTTGAATTTTTTTCTGCGTTTTTTCCGGCTAATCTCAGGAACGGCTGGACCGAATTTGACGGTACTATCACTGATAGGTTGATGATATAAGGAGTAACTAAGGTTACTTTTTTAAACCCGCAATTATTGTCGTACCGCGGGTAACAACGCGGGGTTCAGCTAGTACACTATTAATTTTTCACACTTCAAATGTACCTCGTAAGTTCTGTAATGACACCAGTGAAAACTGTCACAGATCAACTATGTTTTAAGGATAGTTTTATTCTTATCAGTTTACCCACCCAATATTTATATAGCATAATACTTTGCTACCTATATATGTTAACAGTAATATTAAAAGAGACTTCAATGTTTCGAAGACTGATTAATCATTACACTTTGATCTGCATTGTCTATGGTCAATGTTTTTTTTATTGCCCCTCCATTTTGAATTTCAGACATCTTTAAATAACTTACAACTGTATTTAACTGCTCTAGTTTAGACACAAAAAGCGTATTGGAAAGCATGTGATATAGCAGAATTTTTTCCTAGGTTATCTGTGAACCCATTTTTCAACCCCTGACATAAAAAGGGAGTGTATAAGTTTAATCCCTGTGGGATCATAGCTCCTAACCGGATGGACCGACTTTGTTATATTAGTTTTTACGAGTGAAAACACATCCGGGCCGTTATCTCACGTTTGCGACGGGAGTGTAGTGGTATATGACCGTTTAAAATCACACGGATTCCCAACTTGTGCCTGAAATAGGATATATCACTGGTATTATTAAGTTATAACATAGAACTCCACCAGCTATCCTCAAAAGCGCGGGCATCACCTTCGGACAAACTATTTAGACGTCTTGACACATATCTGGACTAATCTGAACCCATTGCAGTAGGTTCAGTGTGGTTCTAGTTTTTAGTTCTATATGACGTTTTAACATTAGACCCTCCTGATTTTTGACGTGGTCTTTAGAACAGATATTCGTACAAGTTTCGATATGATTAAAAAATTACCGCAAACCAGTCATGAGGACAATCGACAGGAGTGAAATCTCAAAACTTAGCTCAATTGAAATGAACCTCTTTGCTTTTTAAATTAAATGCGTGATATAGAAAAGTAAGATTTTTCCGTTCTCATAATAATTTGGTGATGTTATCAGAGTCTGGTTGTTGTAATGACACCAGTCCCCGGAACCCTCCTATCTTAAACGCAGAGTGGTACACCGTGTGGTTTTAGACGATCTGATGCCACACTACCCCGCCGTAAACGCCGGTGGGTGACGGCGGATGGGGGTTTCCACACATTAAAAAAAATAGATGTTACCCGACCCCAAAGGCATATATATATGTAGGCATTACTAATAGTCATAGTACAGTTAAAACCAAAGAATAACACGACTTTTTATCCAACTACGGCGAATGGTAATAGTTTTTGAAGTCTATGTATCTATGTTTTCTCCCGTTGTGCTTAAACTACTGAAACGATTTTGTATTAAGAAATGTCAATAGGTTCGTAATAATCGCGACACAAGTGACACAATTTATATAAATTTTATCTGGTTTTGGAATTGTTTTCATATAATGCAAGGTTTTTTTATGGAATCACGGGCAAACGAGCAAACGTGTTACCTGATGGTAAGCGATTACCGCCGCCCATGGAGATCTGCAACACAAGAGGCGTCACAAGTGCGTTGCCGGCGTTTGGGGCATGGGGAGGAGGATGGGAACGGGGGGAGGAGGATGGGAATGTGGGAGGGGTTGGGTTATGGGCCTCCGGTATCCTTACTCACTCAGTGAAACACAGCTCAAGCGCTGTTTCACACCGGTTTTCAGTGCGGCCGTGGTGTCACTCCGGTCGAGCCAGCCCATTGCACAAAAATTCTTAACAGAAAATATAAACATGCTTTTCATTATTGCTTATTGCTAGTACACGTATTATGTAATGATACACGTGTTTAAACATAATAAAAGCTGTAATTAACTTTTATGTTAAGTACTAATTGTGAATGTATTTAAATATAAATGTTAATTCCACCGATCCCAGGTATTCAGAATAGTTACTAGGAAATTTCAAATTTGCGAACCGCTAAAGTGGTATTGACGAATTAACAAAAAAACTATCTAAACCACTTGTTAACGACTTTCTTATATAAGGAGTTATAGCGACCGGCACGTAATTTTGCTAGATTTGTTAGATGCGCTGAAAGTTGCCCTTTGCTTGATAGAGGGACGCGGATTATAGTAGCACCGTTCCAAGCAAGCGATGAGAGCGTCAGTCGACTACACTTCGATTTAGTTTTTTTTCGATTTGTTGCACTAGTGTACTATTGGCGAACTTACCCCCACTACGCCGAAATCTTGCCAAGTTACGTGCCGGTACTTATACAAAAAACTGTGGTTAAATATTCTGCCGTGGTAATCGAGAGGGCAGTAAATCAAAGGCGGCAATTGCGACGTGGTATCTTTATGTATTTCTCAATAGGAATGTACGTAAAACGAGCTTCCTCCTGTCTTTTTCTAGGTTTTATACATGTATATAAAGTCGCGAGTGCATTTTCTTCTTAGATTAAGAGCAGTTATTACGATAATCGAAAACACCCTTTCAGGTTACTGTCCTTTCGATTATAATGGGAGCATTAAGACCGTATGTTTGAGTCCGTCAGTAACTTGAAGCGCTAATACATTCGAAATATTTGTAATTTTGTTTTCAAAATAAGGAATTTTATTTGAAAATTTTTTCGTTAGAGGCAACGTTCACACGTATGAAAGCATGAATATTAACACCTTAAAAACTTTTTTTTTTTATGAAATATGTGCATAATAAACAATGTTATTTATATAATGTGCACAGACATTAGGAATAGCGTTTTAGTTAATAAATTCTAATCAATTTTCTTATGAGATCAATCAGTTATGAGTTATGCTTTCGCATGGTTCCTAAAGTTTGACCACATGTTTGTAAAACTCTGTATAATAAGTTATATATATATATACGGTTTTCAAGGTAGATAAAAAAACAGGTTTACATTTAAATTTAGAGTTGCGTTGCCAAGTTGGTATTAAAAGCTCGGTATAATTGACTATCTCTTTTTACTATATATTTTTAAGTTTTACAATTGTAGTTAGTACATCTTTTGTTAATATAATATCTATGTGAAGGCCGTTCGCGTTAAAAAAAGAGTGACGAAATAGTGTTAGAGATCAACCCCCTTAGTCCACATACAAAAATATTATTAAAAACTAACTAATGTTTTGGAATAACGTCCCTCAAAATTAAGTCACGTGATCAAAATAACATATGAGCCAATATAATAATAATAATATTAGTTTCTTTTAATTATGTACAGAGTTTCAAATGATAAGTAGGCTAGCAATTTTTGTAACAAATGAGTTTAACATCTCACAACCGAATAAGACAGTGCCTGTATTTCGGCTATCAGCGCCAATCTTCGCGGATACAATTCATCCAATTATCTTCGCCATTTGAATAAGTATAATGTTTTTAATAAATTCTTTAATTACAATATTTTTCTATAAAACATGAATTAATAATTCAAAGAAAGAGATTAGCGGTTGTAGAAAGAGAATAGACGCGAAACACTTGCAGATTTTTACTACGTCACTATTTTCTTAACACGAATGGACTGGAGTTATTTTTATGCAGCTTAATTCAATAGTTTGTGCAATGACCGAATAAGTATTGATTGTCAATGTTTTCTTTAAGGTCGATTACAAATTCTGCAAACGGAAAGTAAATCGCTTGGTATATTTTGATATACATGGTGTTACAGAAAAGTGTGGTCTCAAAAGTATTTGTGAAGCTCTTAATCTGCTTAAAAAGCAAAATCACTCAAAACCCTGTTTTTAAAGTAAAAATTGTATTGTGAAACAGACCAACTTAGAGTTAAAAAAAACAAAAAGAAAATTGTTTAGATTGCAAGTGGGAACTGTACATGTGTTTACTGATGTGGCTCCCTCTGCTATGGGACGTAACAGTGCTAGAATGTAAGCTATTTTTTGTAACTTTTTTATTTTGTTATTATAAACAATTTGTATCAGTTTTTCATATTTATAGATATAGATATATCATTGTTATTACTGACAGCTATTGTTGAGTATATCAAGCAATATTAATAAGTTAACTTGAATAAATATTTCTCATCATTATTATGATCATTCGAGGTACTAGAGACACACTGATTTTAGCTGGAATGAGCTGGCTCTAAGGGGCGGTAATACCCTCTCACAGAAGATCAACCTAAAGTGACAGCATGAGTGCTGTTTTGTTTCGTTGGTGAGTGCGTTGCATCTCGGTGGTTCGGCATGCTGCATTATTGCAGTCTGTGTGTGGTGTGACTCTTAGATTCTGTTCATGCTATTCTTCAGGCAGAGTGGAGTCACTTTGGCATTTTCATAAATTTTAAAATAATAATACTTGAGTACTCTTTTCCGCAACGCCCTGTATACAAATTAATATTTATGTTTAAATAGTTTAGATTGTAAGTTTCCAAGATTATTTTCTACTCGATTTATTTGTATAACTTTTGTAAATATGTTGTATAAAACGATGTTAATATTTTTTTGTTGAATGTTAGCTAGACGCTGGTATAATTGTTGTAAGGCATTAAAACAAACTTGAATGGCAGCGGGTGAAAATACTAATTGGTTTTATTCTTAAACAACTTTATAAAAAATTATCATTATCACCTCAAAAGTATTTCATTAATGAACCGATTTAGAAAATTCTTTATTGTTATGGACGTATGGAAGAAGTACATATTAATATACACATACGATGTTTATGCATAAACATACAGGTATACATATCAAATTTGAATTCAGAATTGGTCAAAACTAGACCATTATTAATTTATTTTCTTTTTTAGATTGCCGCACTTCTCCAGATAATGTTTAACTGTGCCGAATGTCATACTCCTCCGTTCGCACAACCTTCGTAACAAGGGGTACAAAGTTTTTGCTTCATGTATTTATAGATGGATTGTTCATTGTGGATACTGGAACTTAACGTACCGTTGTTCTAAAGTTTATTTAGTCTTTGGTCGAAATCTAACAATCAGATTTAGCGTAATAACAATAAAAATATGGCAAAATAAAAACAACAAACAAAATGCAATAAACACAATTGTTGAGTACACCACAACAAAGATATTTAAGGGTCGTGGATAAGTTTCTTAACACGCCATTTCAGGGCTTTTTTAAGGATATCCCTTTGTTTGATTTTCGACGGCTCTTTCAACAAAATTTTCTAACAAGTCTATTACTTCTCTACCGTCTCTCCTTTAACGTCTGCAGCCTACTCAGCTGCAGCGATAAAGACATAAATTATTCGTATATCCCGTAGTCATGCTTGATCATATCAGAAGCTTTCTCAGCAATCATTATAGTAGGAGCGTTTGTGTTTCCTCTAGTAATAGTCGGCATTGTACTGGCATCTACTACTCGTAATCCTCTCACCCCTCGAACTCGAAGTCTCTCGTCCACCACTCCAACTCCTTCCACCCCCATCGCACAAGTTCCTACAGCATGATAGTGGCTGCTCGACAAGTTCAAAAGGTAACATTTCCAGTACTCGTGGCTGAGAAATTTGAGATCTTTGCACTGAGACACTTTTAGATCTATTATTTCTGGGTTCAAGTTACGAAAATATGGTGTATTCATTACGCTAACATAATCCTCAACGTATTTAGCAAAGTTCTCCAAATCCTCAGTATTGTTAAAATATCCTGAATAGATCAGAGGCCTTTCCTCTGGATCAGAAGTCTTTAACATGATACGTCCTCTCGATTTTGGCTGCAAGTTTGCAATTAAAGCTATTAGGCTCCCCCTAAGTTTTGTGTCTTTAGAAAGAACAGAACAAGACCCATCATTTATCGTGAATATAGTGGTACAGAGCAAGGTTGGTAATATAGGAGCGACGGGCAGTGGCACAGCAGTAATTTGATAGTCTGGATAACCTTGTGACTTATTCAGAGCCGCAAAACCTATGATGCTTGGCATAGGGAAGTGGTGTAAATTTTTTAAAGGCTCAATGTTTTCGATAACCGACGATAACTTTTTGTCTCTGGTAATAGCTATTGGTACTAGTGGATGGTCTTGTAGATTTTGACCTACGTTTGGCGAATTGAATATTACCTCTATACCCAGTTCTTTTAAATGTTCTCTGGGTCCTACACCAGAAATCATGAGTAGTTGTGGACTATTAATAGCCCCAGCAGACAGTACAACTTCTTTGTTAGCCTTAACTTTTATTAATTTTCCATCATTTAGTTTTAACTGAACTCCTACTGCTCTCTTGTCTGTGTCAAAGAAGATTTTTCTGACTTTAGTATTTTTAAGGACATACAAATTTTTCCGATTCTTAACAGGATTAAGGAAAGCGTTAGCCGTGTTCTGACGAATTTTGTTGTCTATTGTAAAACTCGCTGGAGCATAACCTAACTGCTGATATCCATTATTTTCTATCAAAATTTCATGGCCGTTTTGCTTGAAGGCGTCTAAATATTCGCTTGTTCTACTAGACCAATCTGGCCTCGTAACCCCCAGGTAACCGTTTGTGTTGTGTAATGGGGCGGATTCACTTTCCATAATTTTTCTGTCGTTGAGGCGTTCGCTTTCTTGAAATATGCCGTAACGTTATTCCACTCCCAACCTGGATTGCCTTTTTGGACCCAGGTTTCATAATCGGCCTTGTTCCCTCTGAGGTAGAACATGAAGTTAATACCGCTGGATCCTCCCAGCATCCGACCAGTGAGCTGTTGTATGCGCTTGGCTTTAAGACCTTGATTTGAATAGCGATCGTTGACAGTGAAGTAGTTCCAGTTAGGTAAATGTGGCGCCACCAAAACGGATAACCCTGGTAACTGAAATGAAAAATGTTTTTTTGATGAAATAATGGCCATGAGTTTCTTTACCAGTATTCTTCTCAAAAGGCCCTTTGGAATCTGGCACTTTACGCACTTTGGAAACTGGAAGTTATAGATCGACACAAGTGGGCAGTAGATTTTGGTGTTTTCACCTAATTTACCTTGACAATTCAGTACATGCTTTGTTGTACTTGCTTTTCTTTTTGTGTCGGTCTATGATTTTTAACTGTAGCTTCAATTTAACGTTAATAAATGTCACTTAGTGTCTTAAATGAATACATGATTGTGAATTTGAAGTGATCAGCTATATTGAATGCCTGGGATTCAAACTAGTAAAATGGACATACGTTTTACCTTCCTCGTCGGGAATATAGATGTATTACTACACTATATGTATTAACATGTCCTGCAGAGGACAGTTAAAGTATGTTGATAATGATTATGTATACTTACGTTTGAAGCGCCAGGGGGATCATCTCCAGCCTCTACGAGTAAAACTTTCCAGGTCGATATCTCTGTAAGTCTGTTGGCCAACACACAGCCCGCTGATCCTGCTCCGACTATGATAAAGTCGAACTTTTGGCCATCTAGAAATAAAATATAATGTGTTATTTAATTCGGATTCAATCTGGATTGTATATCCTTTAATTAGGACTAAGAGTTTTCTCCGAGTAGTGCGCCAGGGATTGGAATGGTGGTTTTCAGTGGAAATGTCAACATCACACACTCCTGACTTTTGAATCCCCAAGGCGCAGAAGTATCGAAGGGATTTTCTACTCCGTCAAAAAAAAAGAGAGAACTAGGGGTTCTTTTTCCATTACGAGGAAAATAAAGTAACGAAATCAATGAGGTAAAACTATATCAGATAATTTAATAAATTATGTTAAACCATACTTTAAAGCAAAAAAAATGTGCATATTACCTACTGCTGTAGCGATGTGTAAGTACATAGTAAGTTATGTGCTATACGTAACTAACTGTTTTTCTAACAAAACAACGAAGTGTATATTACGCTTTTGCGGCTTGACACAGGAGAGAACTCGGTAGGAATCGAACTCACTACCTCTGGATTAACAGTCAGGATCAGTACCAATAGACAAGCAGACCCGCCACGTAAACTTTTCAATCTCTTTGTGGTGATGTTCTCCTTTCTAGTTGGGTCTCTTAGTCGGCTCATATAACACCCACGTGATGAGGGTAGGGGTGAACTCGTATACATTGTATTTATATCAAAAAATGAGATGATTTGTATTAAAGAGACGCTTTTATTACTGGTTAGTATAGACCGTCTGTAAATATGTATATACTCGTGCCAAATCTACAGCCTGATTTCTGAAAAAATAGATTTTATGTTGTGGAAGAATGGACATAGAGGGAAGATCCTGCGACCAGGCGAATTGGTTATGCCTGGTGGTCCACGGCCCAATGGTCGATGTTAGGCAGTTTTTTTTTGTTTTAAATAAAATTACTAGACTACGTGTTAGCATCCTGTATTGCGGGAGAGTTACGAACATAAATGAAACGGTCACAAAGAACACCCAGACTCAGAATAACAATTTGTAAATCGTAGGATATGAACTCATAACACTTGACGCAGTAGAAAACGACGTGGCGACCGCTTTAATCACTAGGCCAACCGTGCAGTCAAAAGTTGTATATATGATAATCGGCGCGAGAATTTCTATATCGCGAAACAGGGTTAGTAGATTCGCTGCGAGACAGTTACTCCGTAGTTTGGTGTGCCTTTGGTAGATGGCACTATAGTATTTATTTGTTGCCGTATGTGGAAATCGACAGTGTATAGACACTGTCGATTTCTACATATGGCAACAAACGGTATACGGTATACATAAACTGGATTTTGAAAAATGGTATTTACAATTGTCCACTTAAGGTATATTATTGTAATAACGTATAGGGTTAACGATCTTTGTTAACCCTATACGTAACTTGCATATATCGTATCTATACTCGATTACTTCGTGTATTCTTATTATAATGGATATATATATTTTTAGTAACATTTGAATAATACAATGTAACATTACGACATCTAATATACATGTGAATGTCCTCTGCCATTATTCAAAGCTGATGAAACGCAGATAAAGATAAGTTTGTGGAATCTTCGAGTCATTTCTTCATTCAGAATCTTTTCAATGGTAATTTATGTGGTTAACACTGAGCCACGAGCCTATCTAACTAAGGCTAGACTGTATCTATACTAATGTTAAAAAACTAAAAAGTTTCTTTGTTTATTTGGCTGAATCCGCTAATCTAAGAACTAACGGACCGATTTCAAAAACTCTTTAGTCTTATATATCGCATTTATAAAGAGAGGCTATAGGATGTATGTCATCACGCTACGACCAATAGGAGCGGAGTATGAATAAAAAATGTTTAAAAAACGGCGGAAAATTATTTCTTTTGCAAGCTTTCATTACATGCGCTACGTAAATGGTTAAATATTACCGAAAATAAAGTAATGTATAAATAAAGAATTCTTCTCTTGAAAATATCTAAAAAAGCACCATACGTCTATAACATTTTTATAAACAAATAATAGACAGTTAAAAATTGTTATATCAGTAGGTCTCACATTTAATGACCACACCTTCATAATCTTGAAGCTGTTTTAGAAATCGTAAATCGATTATCCAATCAAACTCGAATTGTAGATATTGATGTAGAATGTCGTAATTCAGTGCAACGATTAGCTGCACAGTTTCTGGAAATGACAAGAGAGTATTCATCCATTTCTCATCTGGTAGACAATAAAACCAAACGTAGTACATATATGGATAAAATATATAGCAACAATTTTGAAACGGATCTTCTGTTCCCTACACGAAGACAATGGTTTAAAGTATGATGAAGTAATACCATCATTGGAAAATAACGAAAAGAAGTTAGCTTTGCTTATGAAGGAAATATTCTGATCACTAGCTCTGTTTTAACATATTTCGACAATACTTTACGTAAAATAAGAAATAATGAATTGATATAGTTATCGACGAGCTCTCTTTTAATGTAAAAAATATCTCTGACGGACTGCAAATATGCATTAATGTAAATGAAATACTTAACATTTTAGACACATTAATACTTACCTTGTCATTCCAGCTGGTAGATATAACCAATGCCATTTTTTTTGCAATCAAAATATTCTACATCCTACATTAATAACATCAAGTCAATTTCATCAAAAGCCTGCCGACATTTACAGACATTTATCTAACGACTTTGAGTTGCCTGCAGCTTTAGACTTCAATTCTGTGCATCGTATTTTCAATATTTCTGAGTTAGTATGTTATCCATTCATCATAGTTAACCATTCATGTAATACTAATACTATTGTACCTAAAATCTGACTTTTAAAAAGAGTGGTCATGAGTTTCTTTTCCAGTATTCGTCTCATAAGGCCCTACGCCTTTTGGAAATTGGAAGTTATGGATCGACATAGGCAGGCAGTGAATTTCGGTGTTTTCACCTAACTCACCTTGACAATAGAGTACATCTGGCGTTTGTTTGTGTCGATCTATGATTTTTATCTGTAGCTTCAATTTTACGTTCATAAATGTCACTTGGTATCTTATTTGAATAAATGATTTTAAATTTGAATATAATATTAAAATATAATATTAAATATCATTTCAAGTTTAAGATTACATTTCTTTTGCAAGTGCCGATGACCAAAGACGAATGCGAATATTGTACTTTCGTCGATCTGAAAATCTGTAATTTCTTAAGCTCAGAAGACTTTATTTGCGACAACGAAAATCTGTATTCAATCAACAGATGCGATACTTTAATTCATTAATACTCTTCATTCAAGAAAATGTTTTGTAAATCTGGCAGCAACCGCCTCTTCCAATTTAAATTTAATATAAGACCCTCATTTAAACCGACTCTTAAAACATCAGACTGAGGTCTTGTCTGTCTGTGGTAGACAGACTCTAATAATCCTTTAAAAAGAACACTAGCCGTGTTGCCCCACTAAGAACTAGAATATAGCAGAGTCTCCCCAAGTCTCTTCTAATAGGGGTAGGTGTTATATTTGAGATATTCACCGCTAAGTGCTGCCCTGGCAGCCATCCTGCTTAGTTAGTAGCACTACTCTCCAAGCCCTCTACTTGTTCACCGTTCCTCACCAGTTCGTATCCATCTTTCAAGCAGTGCGGTTGCCTCTAGATTTTTAAATACCTAAGTAATGTAAATTGACCTTCTTAACATTAATTATTTTTCATTGAATAAAAAGTTTTATTTAAAAACCAAGTCACGACTGTCCGATTAATAGCATGCACGTATGGCCTAGTGGTTTAAGCGGTCGCCACGCCGCTTCCTACTTCGCCAAGAGTTGGGGGTTCAAATCCTACATGGGACAACATTTTGTGTGATACACAAATTGTTGTTCTGAGTCTGGGTGTTGTGTCCGTTGCATGTATGTTTATAAAGTCCGAGATCTAATCTGTTCTGGAGTTGCCAGTTAGATTAACGATACATTAAAATGATGAGATATTTCGTCGTGTCCGTCCAATAGGGAATATGCATAAAATTTTTATTTGTATCAAACATTTTTTTCTAGATTTTTTATTGTCTTTACAGTATGTTTAAAGCGTATTTTTTATTTACTGTTTATTTAACCCCAGAGAATAATAAAAAAAGTTTAATTAAGGGAGGGAAATCCAAACTTACAAAATGCTTACTATTGGCCGAAACGAAATGTGACGTCAATGGTCATGTCATCAAAATTATCGGGTCAATTCATACTAAGTTGGTAGTGTTTGTCAAAAAAATTACCTTAGTCTATGATTTGTATAGCAATTAAAATTGTTAATAAGTATTAAGTAACTGAAACACTGAATAGTAAACAAACACAAAATTACAATGCCGCCTTGGGCTAAATTAATTCTAATTGGCGTAAATGATCAGATTCAGATTTAAAAAGAAAACGGTGCTTCTCGCCCGAGCCTCTAAGAGCACGTTAAGCCGTCGATCCCGGTTGTCATGAACATCTATGGTAATCGTTATTACAACTTTTTTTTTTACTTGTGAAAATCTCGGGCCTGCACCCCACCGGGGTTTGCGGTGTGTCGGAATCGAACCACATGCATATTATCTATTACAGAACTAGCAAATATGGCCCATACCGTTGTATCAAGGAGTGAGACAATGGGACGTTATTTCCCCGAAATTGTTCACAAATGCATTGGAGGATATGTTTAAGATGCTGAACTAGAAAGGAAGTGGCATTAGTATCAATGACGAATATATCTCTCATTTGTGATTTGCTGACGACATAATCATAAAGGCATACATGCTGCAGTACCAATACCAGATAATGAATAACCTATCTGAGATATGGATGAACTTGGACAAAACCAAGGTCATGTTCAATAAACATGTACTAACGGATACGGTTGATCCACAAGCTAAAAGTCGACTAGCGTGCTATTGAAAGAGCTACGCTCAGTATTGTTCTGAGGGATCGCATCAGGAATAAAGTGATCCGGTAGAGAATTAAGTTCATCAACATAGCCCACCGGATTAGCAAGCTGAAGTGGCACTGAGCTTGCTACATTGGCTGATTATATAAAGATTCAATTTCCACCAAGTATAAAATCTATAAAACTTCCAAATAAACGACAAACAGCAGCAAAACAATGCAGCTTTCGAAGAATAATATGTCACCCAAGATTGTAGTTTTTTTGCTGTTTGGCAATGTGCGACAAGCTTTCGTCAACCGTCTCAATACTACTTTTGTTTTGTCTGACTGAAGCGTGCATGATACTGTTGAGTCTTCAGAGAACTTTGTGTTCAAGTTTTGAATCACTTCATAGCCTTTCTGTTTAGCCAAATGTTTCAATTAATCCCTATCAGTCGCTGCAGATCGTAAGAAATGTCTGGAAATTTTCTTAGACTTAGCAAAGACCTTTGATACGGTATCTGTTTCCATACTTTTACATAAATCCATTGACATAAGAGGCAAGCACCTGAGTTTATTTTTAAGTTATCTCTCTAACCAGTTCCAGACCTCTGCTATTGAAGGCAATATGAGCACTGTGATATTTTGTGATACCACAGGGTAGTGTTCTAGGCCCCGGTTATTCTTGATATACATCAATGATTTGTACCAGCTCCTACCTTAAGTGGTAAAATAATATCCACTTGGCGGCAGACCAAAGGACTGAGGCAAGTGTCACGATTTTTTGATTTATGTTTTTTTTAAACACAAATAAAAAAAAAACATCATCGGAACATCGTCGCGCAAGAAACAAGTACTCACACAAGGATAAAAGCAAGTAGATAAAATTTTTTTTTTCTTTTTTTTATCTTTTTCGAGATTGATTGTTGATTTTCACTGTATACGTTGTTCCTGACAGATAGTCTTTGTTTCCACGTGTACAATGTAGGAAAGATTTAGACGAACAAAAACCCGCCCTTAATTTTTCTACAAATTTACAAACAAAAGACTTGTTGTGCTCTTTAGAGAAGTTCGATTTCGGCTAAGGTACGCCACTGTTCTGTCGTGGATATTGCTGCTACATTAGATAATTTAAATATATATAAGTCGGAGATAGCTATTTAGCTAATACCGACTGAATTTAAAACATATGAGAATTCAAAAAAGTACTACCTGTGCGCGATAAGTTGAGACCCGCGTGGAGTTCGACACTCCTCCCCCATCCCCGCGCACCTACCCGCAGCCGCCCGCCTTGTACAGTTGGCGACACATATTTTTATTTACCTATTAGTCTCGTACTGGGTTACGTCACGTATCGACGCGCTTCCGAATTCGTTATTATTGTTGTTAGTTTTGTTGTAATAGTCCGTGTTAAGCTTAATTGTTATTGTTACTGTTAAGTTTTTTACTAACACTACACAAAGATATATCTTTTATTTATTGTAACGCCTATCGGCTATCATTTTTAGTGATATACATAATAAATCTATAGTCTGATAATTAAGATTAATTATTATTCTCTTTATTACATTTATATATACATATTTATTACATTTTTAAATACATAAAAAAANCTGATAATTAAGATTAATTATTATTCTCTTTATTACATTTATATATACATATTTATTACATTTTTAAATACATAAAAAAATAAACAATAATATATATTTAAAAATATAAAAAATAGTAGACCATCGACTTCGGGTACAGGGACCAAGAAACCGGTGGTTAGGGCTCCAAAGAAAGGAACCTCCTGACAGTACGAGCCTTGCTAAGAAGGACTGCCTTCTGCATCAGACCCTTGATCAAACCATCCAACGTGAGCCTCTTGAGGTGTTGTTCGAGGCTCTTGGCTATCAATCCGTGAACAGACACAACAATCGGAACAATGACCACCGAATCTACATCCCACGTAACAATCTCGTGAGATAAATCCAAATATTTCATTTGTTTTTCTTTTTCAACTTTCACGAGATTCTCGTCATGAGGAATGGCGATGTCGACAATCATTGCGCGGCACTCTAATCAATCTATCACCACAATATCAGACTTATTGGCAACAATAGTCCTGTTTGTGATAATAGATCGATCCCAATATAACGTAGCACGACCATTTTCGAAAACTGGGTCGGGCACATACCTGTAGTATGGCACCTCTGAATTCACAAGTTTTTATTTGAGGGCAAGCTGTTGATGTACTATCCTGGCTACTTGGTTGTGTCTGTGCAAATATTCGCCGTTAGCAAGACGAGAACAACCAGAAATAATATGCCTAATAGATTCTCCAGAACGGTGACAAGCCCGACAGATATCAACCGTACCATCCTTTAGGATATACTTCCGATAGTTATTCGTCATGATAACTTCGTCGATAATCGCACAAACAAAACCTTAATTATTATTGTTATTATTATAAAATATCATAATATTGTATCTCATTTTACGATAGCCGAAGGTTGCCTAAAATTCGCAGAATCCGCCGCAGGCGGAAGTTAGTTCTATTTTTTTGTTTGAACTGTACTTGTCAATGACGTCGCCCCGTTCATGTCTTAACTTATTGGGCACGGGTAGTATGTGTTTTAGGCCAATTTTATTGAATTGTTATATAATAAAGAGGAGTAATTTAAAGCTAAGAATATATTCCATCAAGGTCAGCAATAATTATTTCGGTAGTAAATAGTAATAAAATAAAATATATTTCGTTTTGTTTCCTTATCTTGTCTGTAATCAAAAATAACAATATCAAAAGGAAGTAAAGCAACGGAAAAAGGTCAAGCCAAAAGGAAAAAATATTAGTAGAGGATACGATTAGACGCTGTTCACCCATCTGTTTTGATCTATGAAAAGTATTTTACATCACATTAAATATATTTTAATAAATAATATATCGCAGGTGGGTTGGCTTTAAAAAATCTTAGCTAAACTTTTATATATTTATATATCAAATATTTATATAATTATTATTTATTTCATCGAACCAAGTGGCGTGCAATTGGAGAGGACTATGTCCAGCTGTGGACTGCGATAGGCTTATGATGATGATATTATCAAATTTAAATATTGATATGTGTATTCGTATATGTATTTTATACAGCGTACATATTAATATTGTTAATTATAAACCGATAATTTAAACTTTTTCTTCTCTTCTCTCTTTTTCCTATCATATGTATGATAGGATAGGCACCTGCCTTGTCCCTTACTGAACCAACTCAAGATTGACTGGTAGATAATGCCATGTCACATTAAGTCTGCCTCGTGTGAGGAAGGAAGGCATTTTTCTGTCAATGCACCTGCGATATATGATTTAATATACCAAAATTTGATATAAAATACTTTTCATCCAGTAAACATGGGTGAAGATCGTTTCTATTCGGATCTTAGACCCTAGCGGGCAGAATAAAACAGCTTGATTGAAGTATGTAAAAACTTCTTCCTTCCATACTCTTTTGATAATGAACTCTTCAAAGATTAGTATCGTTCGAAACTAAGAATTAGAATAAATAGAAGAATAAGAATTACAATAGATACTATTGATGTTAAGTACTTATTAGATTCAACTTTTTTCTCATTAAATATATTTGCCTTAAAGTGATTCAACACGTGAACACAAATTTCTCTGAAGACTCCACAATATCATGGACGAATCAATCAGACACAACAAAAGTAGTATTGAGTCGGCTGACTAAAGCTTGTTGCACGTCGCCAAAAAGCCTTTACGATCTTAGATGACATATCTCTTGTAATTGGGAAAAACCACAGAATTTTTCAGCGCAGTGGGTAAGACTCTCTTCTTAAAACAAATGTTAAACAAAAAAGCAAGAGAGGCTGCAAGATAACGTTAAAGAGCTTAAGAATTTCATTAGAAATTTTAGCCCAGCCTACAGCACAGTCATTTTTGGGACTGGAATTTGATTTAAAACTTCATTTACACACTCAAGTCTACCTAAAGCTGTTGCTGCTTACCTAATATATTTTTAGCTGACGTCTTACCAACATTTGCAAAGTAACTATTCACTTGATTCATTGCATCTTGATGAGTAGAAGCTAACTGTAACAATTGTTTGGGCAAGGGCTTAGGTTTTGACGTATTAAATATAGTTTTAATTGCTTGTCATAGTTTCTTGCTATTATTTCCCGCGTCCGATAGCTGTCGTGTCTCAATAGCCCTTTTAGCTTTTTTGAGTAGCATGTAACAAAAAATTCTGTAGCGGGTTAAAGTAATCTATTTCATTGCAAGGAGATTTTTTTAACTTAGAGTGCAACCTGTCTCTGTTTCGCATACAGAGAAGTAGTAATCTGAAGTAATCCACGGCTTGATAAATCATCGAAACGTTGGAGTCTTGACTAGTGTAGACAGGTGAAAAGTCTGTCAATATCAAATCAAATCAAATATCATTTTGTAGTTGTTAGTTACTAGTTAAGTTAAATGCATATAATTTTTATGATATACTTAAAACCTGGGAAGAAACTAACGTCTAAGATACAGGCTCGGAATAGTTTAGAAGTTAGTGATAATAGCCAAATTGTAAACACCCAGTTTAAGAGTACATTATAACATATACCTAGTTATAAAAACCAATTGTATTGTCGTGGTGTCAGTATCATATCAATAAAGTTATTATTATTATTATTAATAAAGTTGTACTATATTGCATTTTGTTAAAGGAAATAATAGTGGTTTGTGATGGATATGGCTGGCTTGGACAAAACAAAAAAAATCTGATTATCGTTTCTTTTCATACAAACCTTCTNTTTGACATAGATATTTACCTTCAACGTGAGCTTGTATTGGATATTCCGAAACTCCGAGATTTATTGACGACAGAGCGACGATCGCCACTTCAAATACTTCTATTAAAGGCACCAGTAGATACACTTCAGCTCTAGATACCGCTTGTAGAATAAAACTGTAAACAGAACAAAAATGTACTCGTTATTGATTTTACCTGCGTTTACTGTCTCTGCTCCACACATAAGATTCAAAGCGCAATGCTATCTGGGACAAAAACAAAACATTTAACTGGTTTACCTACTGCGCCATTGCTGTGGGCTCAAATCCCATATTGGGCAACCTTTAGTGTGATCTACAAATTGTTGTTCTGAGTCCAGATGTTTTTTGTGTCAGTATCATACATGATACGGACACAAAAAACATGTTAATTATTATTGTTAATTTCCCGCGACACGGGATATACGTATCCCCATTGTGGGAGCTGCCTATTTACAAAAAAAATGTTAGGCACGTAGATTTTATAATAGTAGCTGACCCGACTTTTCAGAATAACCGCAACGTTTATTTTAGTAAGCAAGTTTGTGTATACGATTAATGCCCGGTTTCTATATATAACGAATCGTCATGGTATAAAAATTACAATCCGTTTTTCTACAACCTACTACGAGTCGTAAATGCCGTTCCACAATTCATTTTGTACACCGGCTATCGACGGACGAGCGGACTAAGAAAATATAACACCACCGGTTTTCTTTCATTCTTTCTATAAAAATCTTGTCCTGACAAAAACCAACACATAAAAAAGAATTATCAAATTTGGTGCAGTCGATCGAGTGTTATTTTTGTGATTCATTTCATTAGTTAAAAAAAGAATTATCAAATTTGGTGCAGTCGATCGAATGTTATTTTTGTGATTCATTTCATTAGTTACTAGCTGACGCGGCGAACTTCGTACAGCCATATTTACATATCTGTGTCAGTTTCAAACAAGAATTTTTATCCGTTATCTTTTAATTTTTCTTATATACAAATCTTGTCCTAACAATAACAAACTCATGTAAAAAAGAATTATTTAGTTTGGTGCAGCCGATCGGAAAATATGCGCATACATACATTTCGGCGATTCATTTTTAATTATTTAGAGAAATAAAGATAAAGTTACATAATTCTAGAACAATACTTCTGAAACACCACACCATCTCGGTCTATCCTTGTCTACATCAAATTCCAAATAATATTTTTGTAAGCGATTCAGAACAAGACAAAGGAATCACGTAAGCAGCACACTATTATTGTTGAATTGAGAACCTTATTTTCCAGCGGTAAAAAATAAGAATATTATAATTCATTATATTTATCGACAAAATAAAAATAAATAAAATTTTCTTGACCAACCAGAGATAATGGTTATTATTTTTTCTTGTAAGTTTATTTTTAGTTCAAATTAAAAGACGCGTACTTTTTTGAAAAGTCAAATCCGAAAAGTTCCTATGTTCTATT
Organism: Hyphantria cunea; assembly: GCA_003709505.1. Lineage (NCBI taxonomy): Eukaryota > Metazoa > Arthropoda > Insecta > Lepidoptera > Erebidae > Hyphantria > Hyphantria cunea. Next base: position 242,383 of record PKRV01000229.1, on the reverse strand, counting down.
TTTAAATTATTAATAAAAAATGACAATATGTAAACAAAAGAAACTTTCTTAAACTTACAGAAATATGGTAACGATCGCACCCACAATTAACACATTAACTCTTAAACGCGGGACATATGTTATGAATTCTTTTAAAGGCATTTTGTAACGAATATGTATTTATTTTACGGCTGCCTTCACGCTACTGAACGTTTTAGAACGACTGCGTACAAATCCTTATGAATGCGATGTTGTGTAGGTAACAGGCATAACCATACTACATACAGCCTGTCTGTCTATCTATTCGCGATAAACTCTAAAACTACTTGCACGTGTTTTCATGCGATTTTTACTCGGATTGTGATAGAAGTAAATCTTTAAAGTAGTTATAGTATTTTTTAATTTTTGTGTACATTGCCCAAAATATAACGATATTTGCAGGAGCTGTCGGAAAAAAAATAGCCACCTAGAAATTTGCAGCGAAAAATGTGCCAAAACCCTATGACATTTATTAAAGAAAGAAGAAAATGGTGGGATATTCTTCTTTTATACATTTGGAAAAAAGTCAGCAATGGCAAATATATATCTTTGAAGGATAAATTACCTAATAGGCACACCATACTATAAGAAATTTGTCACGGAACTATAATGCGGTAATTGCAAAAATTAGTTTGATAATCAATACCCATTGATAATTAATACCCACTGTTAGTGTATCATTGGCCTTGGCCAGGTTTCGGCGTAGTGTGGGTAAGATCGCGCATAGCACACTAGTGCAACAAATCAAAATAAAGTCTAAGTGAAGTCGACTGACGTTCCAATCGCTTGCTCAGAACGGTGCTACTACAACCCCCGCGTCCTTCTATCAACTAAAAGGGATCTCCTAAACGACTTCTGCGCATCTAACGGATCTGGCCAAGTTACGTGCCGGTCTCCATATCAACTTACACTCGGTTTAAGCGAACCAGCAGCATAATTTACAATGTCGAAAGCTTAGAATATCACAACGTGCTTCCAGACAATATTGTAGAGATGATTGTTATTTCAATTTCGATATATTTCTCACTAGCAGGACCAAAAGACGTTGCAAACGAGGTCATGTCTAATTTCAATTGAAATTTTCAATCTATAGATAGATTTTTAGATAAAGACTAACTAGCATAAACACTACGTTTTGCTAGTTATCTTTACATAGCATAATATAAAGCCACTGCCCATTTCTGTACTCTTAAGTCTTTGAAACTACGCAAGGGATTTTTTTATAGAATAGGGGGCAAACGAGCACACGTATCGCCTGATGGTATGCGATTAACGTCGCCGTCACAAGGCGTTGCCGGCCTTTGCAAAATGGGACGGGGATGGAGAAATGGGGCTCGGGGCCTCCAATCTCACTTGGTGAAACACAGTGCAAGCGCTGTTTCACTCCAGTTTTCTGTGACGCCGTGGTATTACTCCGGTCGAGACGGTTCTTTCGTGCCGAAGCGTGATTCTTCCACGGCGAAATACTTGTTGTAATTGTTGTGTACAAATATTGTGTGAATAATTTATAATTTTAAAGATAATGATTCAAAAGCAAGTTTTATATGTATAACCTATATTTATAAAATAACATGTCTTGACTGACTGATTGACTGACTGATTCATCATCGCCGAGCGTAAACTATTAAAGTAAGAGTTATGAAATTTGGTAGTTTATTGAGTAGACACCCAGTAAGGAAGGAATTTGTGGAATTTCTACCCCTAAGGGGATAAAATATTGGTTGAAAGTTTGAATGAAAGTTATTTAATAAGTTTAAAACTGGAAACTTTATTTTTGGGCTATTGATTAAAAATGAGCAGATACGTATTTAAGCGTTTCTGGATATTCCATCCCTAAGGGGGTGAAATACGGGTTAAACCTTTGTATGGAAGTCTTTTTTTTTTAATGGAAACGTGAAACTTTACCTTTGGGCTTCTCATTAAAATGAGTGGATAAGTATTTAAAAGCCTTTCTGGATATTCTACTGCTAAGAGGTGAAATAGGGGTTGACATTTTGTATATAGGTTAGTCTGGAAGTCCGTCATTTGTGAAGTTAGTAGTCTGAACCTTTGTGTTCAGGCTTTTGAGTGCAAATAAATGATTAATTTAAAATAGATAAAAAGAACAACAATATACAATTGATTTTGATGGGTGTTTTATGTCTATTAGACATAAAACACCCATCAAACCTGTAGTGGTTTATCTTGGATGTAAGTGTACAATCGTCATTTCATTCTTTTTTATTTTAATTACTACATGCACAATAAGAACAAAAAAATCAGGTAAATATATGAATTATACATAATTGTTAGTAGGACTACAATAATTAATAGGCACAGGGTAGGTAGGTGTACAAATATTTCTAGCGACCGGTACATTTGTTTACGTACGATGAAGCTAATATTTTTTTACCTAATGTTACGAGGCTCAGGGTCTATACAGAATGATTGGTAAATATTCCGAGTGTTTTTTAATTTAATTTTTTTAACAGTAGTTGGTATATTTTTTATATTAAGGTTTATATTAGATGTTTTATTTATAGGCTCATGTTACATTACTGTTTGCTTTGGGTAAGTAGATATTTTTGAATATTCTTTTTATGTAAGAAGTAACAAGTACAAGAAATAAAATTAATTCATCTAGAATTAATTTTATTTCTTGTACAAGAAATAAAATTAATTCATCTAGAATTAATTTTATTTCTTGTTTCCACTGGTATTTCATTTATTAGTCTTTGTAAGAAGTAGTCAGTAGCTTGCTTGCCGTAGTAGTTATTGGCTGTTTTGGCTGTCAGCATTTTATTTGCCATTTGACGTGTTGTGATTGGGTGTTTAATTAGTAACTTATATCAGCATTCGTGGGAATTCTACTCCTAAAGGGGTTAAAATAACGGTCAAACGTTTGTAAGAAACTCCTTATTAATTGGGTATTAAATACGTGGAGGAACGGATAACATGTTCCACCAACACAAAGGACAAAGGTCTGTGGAGGAACGGGCCACATGTTCCTCCAACACAAAGAGAGGATCCTCCGACCAGGCGAGGTGATCATGCCTGGCGGGCCACTGCCCAACGGTTGATGTTGGGAAGTTTTATATATGTTAATCGGNTTGATGTTGGAACGTTGTATATATGCTAATCGACGCGAGAACTTATGTTGCGCGATTCAGGATCGGTAGTTTATTTGTTTCCTTCCTTACTCCATAGTTCGACCGACGTAACTTCTGTAGATGTCGCTATAGTGTGTTTCTGTTTTGCGTAGAATGTGGAAGTCAAGCCACAAATACATATAACCAACTTACATGCGAGCAAAGCCGCGGGAAACAGCTAGTACATATATATTTAAGGCTGCACGGTTGGCCTAGTGGTTTAAGCGATCGCCACGCTGGTTCCTACTTCGCAAAATGGGACAACATTTTATGTGACCCACAAATTGATGTTCTGAATCTGAGTGTTCTTTGTGGTCGTTTCCCGTATGTATATTTATAAAGTCCCCCGTGACACAGGATAAATTCCTGTAATAATACGTGTGCTCTAAAAAAAAAAACTGTCAGATCGGTAAAAAAATCCCTCATTTATCATTTTCGCCTTCACTCTACTAAGAAGACAATGTAAGTAGACTCATTTGTGTCAGTTGTATATGTTTATGGGCAATGATGACAGTTCTGGCCGTATGTCACCATTGGTAAACAAAATATATCTACATCGTTACTTGTTGACTTTCTTGTTTATATGTAATCTGTACATTGTAGTACTATCGATTATTTCTACTATCAAACTTGACTCTCGTGTGCGATAATTAATTATGTGATCAATGTTTGACATTCAGGATTGTATTATTATTAATGTGGAAGGGTTTTATAATATTGTATTATGCTCAGAAATAATCCTGATTGTCATAAGCGTTATCATTTTTGTTAGCCCACGACAGCAAAAATCGGCTTCGTTACAGACGCATTTGAATTCGTCCTCAATATATTAGGAAGTTTTCTTTCTACTTTCATTAGCCTATATAATGATAAAAGTAAATTTTTATTCTAGATATGTTACATCCTAGCAAGTAACATCAAGATTGGTTTGTCAGCTTTCATGTTTACATTTGAAGAATTTTTTCTAGATGAAAATCGTTACATTAATGTTTCATTTTTAACAAAGCACTTTATTAATTTTTCCTTTTAAGCAAAGATCATAGCTAATACAACTATTTGCCACTTAGATTACTAAACGTTTTAAAATTGAGAATATGTCAGTGTCGATTTATATATCATTCTTGTCAATGTCAAAATAAATCAAAACTAGAGTTTTGGTAATGGTAAAGCATAACCTAATTATTTTTGTCTTGTTCACTAGATAAATTTATGAATTACCATACATTCAGTACATAAAAATGACAAAATTGCGACAGATATTGAACCTGTCCTACTGTCGTTACTACAGTGTGCAGCAAACGAAGAAAAAAATGCCCATAATCACATGTAAACGACCCGAGTTTAACCATTACGAAGGTCAGACATATCCTAAGTTCGACGGCATTCCTCTGGCCTCAAAGGGATGGTTAAATCGCAAATCTAAAAACGACTATTTCATAATCTATGGTAATGCAAATCAAAAGGAACAGGAACCAGTTTATAAAAAGACTTTCGAAGAAATAGGTGTTACTCCTGCTTTGATTGAGGTTATGTCCGAACAAGGGTTTTCCTTGCCGACTTTGATTCAAACAAAATCAATTCCCGCCATTCTAAATGGGTATAATTCTGTTATAACTGCTGAGACAGGTTGTGGCAAGACTCTTGGCTACTTATTGCCAATATTTCAACATATACTGGAGTGGAAGCCGACAGTTCCTGAAGAGTTTAATAGTCCAATGGCTGTTATTATTACACCTAGTAGAGAATTAGGTAAGTTAAAAATTGTATTCTACTAATGTTTATAGGACTATTTATTAGAAATTAAAGTATTTCTACGAAATAGTCCTATAAACATTAAGTTTTTTAAATCATATAAGACAGTGTTGGTATCATATGAAAAGATTTTTATGTTACATTTCACCTGATTACTACTTAGAATAGTTACAAACTAAGAATTTTTGGTTTTTATTATTAAAAGTAAAAATTATTAAATTATGTTAGACACTGGTAAAACAAATAATAAATTCTAATATGGAACAACGACAGCAACAGTGGGGACCCATTAAATAATCTAGACTGAAATCAATCTATCCAATATGGGTTCTGAATATTGCAGTCAATAAGTTCCATACATGATTACTAGCTTTCGCCCGCAGCTTTGTTCACGCTTAACAAAAAGTATCCTATGTTACTTCTAATACCTCCAGGTATATGTGTACAAAGTTTCAGAACGATTGGTTAATTAGACTTCATGTGAAAGCTTAATAAAACAAACTTTATAATATTAGTGTGATGTAAAATATACTTTTTTTATTTCAGGGGTGTGTTGTTGATTCATGAAATAGCGTGTTTAATGTTGCAGTAATTTTGCTAAAATTGCTTCTAAAAAGGATAGATTTGAAATAAAAGTATTTCCAATTTAATTTTGTGTATAGTAATGTAGTTCTTTGTCATTACTGTTATTTAAGAAAGTTACGAAATGGTTCTAAGTATAATTTTTTACATTTTAGCTACACAAGTAGGTGAAGTAGCACAGAACATAGCACAGCACCTCAACTTGAATGTGACAACTCTAGTGGGTGGGCGCACAAAACAGAAAATGTTAAACCCTCCGATAGAATATTGCGATCTTCTTGTAACTACACTAGGAGCTTACAGTAAACTCGTCACAACTGGCATTTTCAAGATTAATAATGTACACCATGTTGTTTTGGATGAAGCTGATACATTACTGGATGATAGCTTTGTTGACAAATTGTCTCATTTAATGAAGAAGTTTGCAGTAAGTGATTTTACATTTATATTTTTTAACTTGGGAACAAATTAACTGCTGCAATATCGCAATAATATCGTCTCATTTAATGAAGAAGTTTGCAGTAAGTGATTTTACATTTATATTTTGTAACTTGGGAACAAATTAACTGCTGCAATATCGCAATAATATCGACTGTTGATCTAATATTATTGTGTGTTTTTGAATCTGTTATTTAAATATAATGCTTTTAATAAGAACACATGCCCTGTGATGTATCTGGCTGTTGTTGTTGTACCTTTACAATAACTGCCAAAACTCCCTACAAAATCGATCAATCGGTTACAGAGATGAGCTTTAATAAATAGTAAGACAAAAATTTATAAAATATTTTTTTTGATGTAATAAGTACCGAATATACTTTCATATGCATTTAGTGAAAACTCTCTATCAACCGATTTGAACAGTCTGTACAGTAGTCTAGATTCNAGTTTGCAGTAAGTGATTTTACATTTATATTTTGTAACTTGGGAACAAATTAACTGCTGCAATATCGCAATAATATCGACTGTTGATCTAATATTATTGTGTGTTTTTGAATCTGTTATTTAAATATAATGCTTTTAATAAGAACACATGCCCTGTGATGTATCTGGCTGTTGTTGTTGTACCTTTACAATAACTGCCAAAACTGCCTACAAAATCGATCAATTGGTTACAGAGATGAGCTATAATAAATAGTAAGACAAAAATTTAAAAAAATATTTTTTTTGATGTAATAAGTACCAAATATACTTTCATATGCATTTAGTGAAAATCTCTATCAACCGATTTGAACAGTCCGTACAGTAGTCTAGATTATCCTGTATAAGGACAGGCTTGTGTCAATTAGTTGACAGCAGCGGCTTGATGATGAAAATGATTTGACTCCACTTGTTACTTTTCTTTGGGTACCCGAAAAGACCTGGTGATATAACTCTATATCTTATGGTTAGCAAGTAAATCCTGTTGATACAATAATATAGATATACTGTAAAAAAATTACAGATCCAACACATGGTACAAATACAAAGCCCTCCGAAGGGCTGCCAGCTCACTCTAGTAAGTGCCACAATGCCACACGAGTTGCCAGATTCCGTTAGCTCCTTTGTAGACCCACAGTCTCTGAAGACTGTAACCACATCCAACATACACAAGTTACTGCCACATGTGCCCCACAAGTAAGTGAACTAATATAAGGGAGTTAAATAATATAAGGAGCATCTCCTCTTAAATGTTAAGCAAGTAATGAATTAAAAAAAAAATACAACCCGGCTGCGTCAATTACATACATAAAACATATAAGACGTATATATACATTCATAATCACTGTTAAAAATTCTTTATTTTATTATCACATACGAAGTATTTTGAAAAAAAAATTTTATATTACTTTTTGGTTCAAAAAATCCCTAATTTATTTTCTTTGATTTCGATGTACCTATTATCACTCTCATAGCTAAGACGAATCTATTGACACCACTCATTTAAAAATACGACAAGTCGTTTAGGCTTTGGAGTATGCCAAAGAAACATACATACATACATACACTCGGAAAAACATAAACCTCCTTCTTTCGCAGTCGGGTAAAAACAGCATCAGTAACTTACAAGCATGCTTGAATGATTTGGATTGGCTATGGACCTGTATTTGGGCAGACATGCAAAAGGTAGATTTATAACAATAATGTTTCATCCATACTTAATATTTTGAATGCGAAAGTACCTCTGGCTATTGGTTAGGCTTTCGTCATTTTTAGGAACAGGGGGCAAACAAGCAGACGTATCGCGTGATGGTAAACAATTACGGCCGTCCATGGACACTCTCAGCACCAGAGGCGTCACAATGGCGTCGGCGGCCTTAGATGGAGTACGGCGGCCTTAGATGGAGTACACTCTTTTATTGAAGGTCTTATTAGTCCGGGAATACCGCAGGTAAAGAGATAATTTGAGAAGGACAATTTCGTCGCGATAACCGATATACACGCGGTAGTTGGCGAGCTCGGTGGTTCTGGTGCTCCAATTACAGTATGGACATACACGTAGTATCTGACCGCAGTCTTTGACCTACTGCAGTCTCAGTCCTGTTTTCCATCTGAGACTTTTGGTTCCTTAAATGCCTACACAAGTGCTCTGGTCTGCTCAACCAATCCACTCTTCTTTTTACTTTATCGCCTAAAGATAAATAAAAAGATTACATTCTTAGTGTCGGCACTTGTTGCAATACATTCTAGAATCAAACTCACTTGTACTTATTTCATTATTTTAATTAAGTTTACACCTTACCGGTTTCGCCTTATGGCATTAACCTTTGAAAATACTATAAGGCGAAACTGGTCAGGTGTAAAAATAATTAAAATAGTGGAACAAGTACAAGTGGGCTTAAAATTATAGAATGAATGAATTACATCTTCCTTTCTTACTTTGTTCCTGCCAGGTTTTAATTATACGTATATTAATATTTGTTGCATTTAGTTGCAAAATCACTGTTTTCTCAGCAATAAATAATTAATAAGTAATTTCCCCAGGTTTCTCCGACTTGGAAAGGCTCAGAAGCCAGGCGAGTTATTGAAATTAGTGAAGTCAGACGTCAACCAGAATCGTCCCGTGATGATATTTTCCAACCAAACCACAACTTGTGACTTTGTATCGATGTTCCTGAACGAGAATAATATCGAATGTATTAATATCAATGGCAAAATGGCCGTAGCACTGAAGCTGGGCAAATTCGAACTCTACAAGAATGGTAAAGTTAATGTGCTGTCGTGTACTGACATCGCGTCGAGAGGATTAGATACTATAAGGGTGAGTTTCCCATGATTTAAATCTTATTTAGGTTACTGCATTTTAAATGCTCGTTGCCTTCTACTGCACTTAGTGTTATGGATTCAAACTCAACTTGGGACAATATTTTGTGTAATCCACAAATTGTTGTTCTGAGTCTGGTTGTTTTTTGTGTCCGTTTCATCTATGTTTGTAAAGTTCCCCGCAAATCATAATGTATTCCTGATTTGGGAGTTGACTATTCCAAGCTTATCTAAGTATTGATATAATATACGCATATAATTGTAGAGAAAATCCGAGAATTACAAAGACATCCGTGCGCTGCCGGGCTTAGTCGATAGTTAATAATAAATTTAATTATTTTTTCAGACACAACACATTATAAACTACGATTTCCCCCTATACACTGCTGACTACATCCATCGGAGTGGCCGTACCGGGCGAATAGGCTCTCCATCCGGTTGCAGCATCACAAACTTCGTCTCCTGGCCTCGTGAGATAAAGCTTGTGCAGAAAATTGAGACGTCCATAAGGAAGAATATGGAGTTGCCCAGTGTGAATGCCAATATTAGACGGATAATTCAAGAGAGGATTGTCAGAATGTCAGAAACAGTCTAGAAGATGAATAAATGTTGCCAAAACGTTGTTAACTTAACGATTCAAACAAATTGCTAAGGAGCTAATTCTGTGGTTCAAAAACTAAACTGAACTAAAAATCACTAAAAGTGAGTTCTGTCCCGAAATTTAGATATATCACGCTAAAAATAGACGTTTCCTAAATACACATTTGAATACAAAGAAGCATTATTTAGATTGTATCACTAAAATAAGAGAAGTTTTTAGTTTAGTGACGCCACGAAAGAATTAGCATCAATATACTAAATCATATAATACATAGTTAAGCGCGGAGTATTGAGTGTGTATTGGTATATCTGATAGTAATGAGAATATATGCATATGTTAATAATTAATGCTATTTTATTATTCTATGCCTGCATGAGTGATTAATTTAATTAACTGCCTCGGTGACGCAGTGGTAGCGTATGCGACTGCCGTGTCTGGCGTCTCGGGTTCGATCTGGTTCGGACCAAATGTTTGTTTGATCTGCAAATATTTGTTTTGGTGTTTGGGTTTAATATGTATAATATGTATAAAAAAAGGTATATATGTATATCTTTATTCAAGTTGTCTTGTACCCATAATACAAGCTTAGCTTAGCTTGGGACTAGAAGGCGTTGTGTGTTAGATGTCCGAAATAAATATTCTGATTCCAGTATTAAAAAATCTCTGATCTCTGATCTGAATCTTTGAAACAAGTATTTGACAAACATTTGGTCCAACACGGGAATCGAACCTTAGACCTCAGAAATTCTACAGCGTTGCCTTATTTTATACTAGTTTTTGCCCGCGGTTTCGCTCGCGCAGGAGTAGATATTTTCATCCCTTATTTTACCGCCTTAGGGGTGGCATTTCCAAAATCCCTTTCTTAGTGCTTGCTGACGCTATATAAAGAACCTAAATGCAAAATTTCAGGATTCTAGGTTCTTGAGGAACGGGTGCCATATCCCTCCAAAACAAAGGGGAGATGGTGATCATGATTTGTGGGTCACTCACTACCCAACGGTTGATGTTGAGATGTTGTATATATGTTGATCGGCGTGGGAATTGCGCGATGCAGGATTGGTAGTTTCTTTTTCGTGTAGTACATTACTCCGTAGTTCCATGTATCAGCGGTAGATGGCGCTGTAGTACATTTCTGTTGCGCTATATGCTGTAGTCGCCACATATATATAGATTCAATTACACGGCTGACCCAGTGGTATGGACGGTCGCCTCGCCGCTTTATACTGCGCTGAGAGTTGTTGGTTCAAATCCTATATAGGACAACACTTTGTGTGATCCATAAATTGTTATTAAGAATATGGGTGTATTTTGTGTGAGTTTCATGTATATTTGTAAAGTCCCTCGCGACTCATGATTTCTTACTAAAGCGAGAGTTGTGTTTTGTAAAAATAGGGAAGACGCCTGGTGTCATGCAATTAAAAACAAGTTATTCTTAGAAGTTTATTGCACATTACATTATATATATTCCATACGGTCTCAAGACAATATTCTACACACAAAAGATCCCTCTTAAAAACGATTGAACACTCTGGGACCACTTAATACAAGGGTAGGACAGTACATTTATATCTAAAAATAAAGTTCTTTACACTTCCTATAAAAATCTTCGACATTGATTATGATATTGCTTTCATTAGACTAATGATGATATTAAAACTGTGATACACTTACTGTTAAATAAATATAAAGTACTAATTGAGCCCCGCGGAGTTACTTGCGGTTGTTGTTGTACTTTTGTAGAAACAACCACGAGTACTGGGGGCGAAGCTAGTCTAAAAAAGTGTCCTAAGTTACTCCTTATATCATCAGATATCTACCAATGAAAGTCCCGTCAAAATTGGTCTATCCGTTCCGGAGATTAGCTGAACAGACAGATAGAGAGACAAAAATAAAGAAAACATGGCTTTTTAAAATATGTAAGTACAGTATAAAATTTCAGATGCATTTAATTTGAAATTACAAACAGACACCTTAATTTTATTTATTGAGGTAATTCTAACCGTGGGTATATAGACATACTAACTGAACCGACTTAAGTTCGATGTTTCGAACTGTCTTCATCACTTATATACCTACCCAGGGTCATATAATTGAGGACCTTGATCACCACATTCGGCCTGCAAGCAATCAAACCAACCGCACAGATGATAACAATACAATAATAAAACACTTTAAAAAACGCCTTTTTCATTAAACGAGATTAGATAGTATATTATTCAAATAATGCAAATTACGGATAGAGTGTTAAATAAAAGAAATTATTTTAATGTAAAAAAGCGTGAGGTGCTTTCTGAAAATATTTCGATAATGTCGCCCTTCGCTTGTTTACAATACCATAATTTACTTTTTAATTTGAATTACTTTGTATTATTTATAAAACACGTTCTTTTGTTTGTTCAACTATCATCATTATTGTTTTAATTTCTATTCAAATTATTGTATTGACACCGGTCCTCGATAAGTCTACTAAGTTTAAAAAATGAAGTCTGACCGTTTGAAGTGGGTCAAAGTCAAGTTCTAAGGAGTCGGTTTGAAAAAAACAAACATAAGTACATGTGAAGCTAATAAAAAGCGTGTAACTAACGTGCGGTGGACGGCCTTCCACTCCATCAGACATGGTCTCGAGCACACCATAGTCGATCGCCTATTTAGGCCATGAAATTGAAAGTCGGTCTGAGCCTTAACTAAAGGGTAGTTATAAAAAAAATAACTGGCTATTACCAGCAACTCAAAATTATTCTGTCTAATTTTGATAATTTTAGTTTATTAACCCTTAATTATAAATGTTCATTAAATTTCAATTACCGTTACTGGTGCTAATTTTGTTGTTGACATCACTAAACTGAGCAAAGATTTGAGATATCGAAAAATAAACCGTAAACCTATGACTGCTAAAGTATATAATCTAAGAACACCTTTTAGTGAAATTTAGTTTTCTGAATTCAACAACAAAATTAGCACCACTATGTCTAATGTCTTCTACATATACTACACGATACACTATAATTAGTAACACAGTTTTGTCACACATATAAAATTTTAATATTTACAATGGATATTATAATTTATTTATGGAGATACAATTACAATAGGTACATAAATATAGATATATAAAATATGGATTGAAGTCAACGAAGACCTAGGGAAGAATTATATTAGGCCAGGCCTTATTGGGGGGTGCCGCGTGAGTGGTCCAGACGGGCGCGGATTTGAAACGTTACAAACATTTTGTATGGAGCTGTTTATATTATACAACACAGTGTGCATGATCTGAGTTCCGTCCGGGGCCCGTCCACTGAAAAACAACGTCGGCCGGCCTAACCACAGCCCGGTCAAGTAGTCACTTAAGCTGTAATGTATAACATCTGACATTTCACCTACCATTTGACAGTAACCCCTAGCAACGCACGGTCTCTTCCCGCCATATGGCGGTTCAGACCATTCCAGTTATGAGCAACCCGGAGGCCATGCTGGTGGCTTGTTAGCGCGGCAAGCACGGAGGCATAGGAAGCCGCCGGCGTGGTGCGTAGAAGGCCTTACAATTGTTCGTATCTTTCAATGAATTATACCCACATTTTGTAGGTAAACTAGAGGAAAGAGGTTACATTAAAAACGGGCTGTTGAATAGAATTAAACTGCTCAAAACTTTAAAAAAACTCTCATAATTTTGTCTATATAGTAATTAAGACAATAAATCCTACAAGCGTCTTATTTAAGTTACTATAAGGAAATACAAATAAAGTAACGGTTTTTGATAATACAAGTATCAAATAAAGATAAATTAATAGTAAATGTTCCATTTTAAAGATCCTTTAAAGAGGTTACAATATGATAAAACAGACTTATTGGTATAATACTGCAGGCTTTTCGCCATTAGAATAATATCTAATCTTTGGTGTCCATTTTCCTTTTTGGTGTCATAAACAATAATTGTTTATGGTCATCTTTATAATATATGTACAATCAACTGCATAACTAGACACACATACATTTTATAGGTCTATAAATAGTAGCTGTAGTAATTGTAAATGTACAAAAATCTAACAAAGTATTTATAGTTTCAAGTCAGTTTTGTGATATAATTAGTCAAACCTTAGAGAGATATTTTAGTTATTTTTATAATACCATTAAAATATTTCAGCAAATGAGTTCCAACAAGCTGTATCCACCGGTAACAATAGAGTAACACAATAATATTAACTGATTGACTCAAGTTATTTATTTGATGAAACTTTTTTATTTTCTTACTATTCTTTTTATAAATAAGAAACAAAAGTAAAAGAAAAGTTCAATTACATTAAATTGTCAACCGTTAATCGATGACAATGTCAGACAGCCATTTTGTTTATTCACCATGACGTCATAAAGACCCCGAGAATCAAATGACATGTAGGTACTCGAGAAAGAGACGGTCTGCAATACTTTATACGCATGTCAGGAATCAATTTTTCTTTTAATTATTTAGTTTTTAAAGAATCTCGTTTGCAAGCCTTTAACGGAAATATGAATCTTGAAACGCCATAGGCCTTCATTAGATCTAACAGTCCTCATTTTTGGCGCAGACGGCACGCCGTGTGGCTATCTCGATTCTCCGTTTTCTTTTTTAAAATGATAAAAACACTTCCAAAAAGAAGAAATGTCTACAAAAGCAAGCACTGAAATATAAAGAAGGATCAAATAATAATATTAAAAAGGCAGACATCTCTACAATCTGTCAGCCTAAGGCCGAGTCGCACAGGAGGCAGATAGAAACGGGGACGTAGGGTGAGCGAGTTGTAACGCGCAAATTAGAAAATTCTGACTGTTTGCTGAATCGTTTGCTGTTTGCCCCAACCATAAGATGTAGTCATAAGTGCCGTTTGTACTATAATTACGCTATGTATCTACTATGATATTTTGTTACCAACAATTTTATAATTATTTATGTATTTAAAACGAGCTTGTCCTTATATTTGTTTAGCCATATTTACAAGAAATAATTTAATTACTCGCTTTTATCCGGACCTATCAGTGTCTTATTGCTTTAGTTTAATATTTATAAGTAATACATTTAATTCTTCATATATAATTCTACTTTTTCGATAAGTATAATTAATGAATTATTTTGGTCTAACATCACATACTATAAGATATAAATATTAATACTGAGACCCATAAAGGCTGCGGGTCGATTAAAAAAAAAGAAAAGGCTTTTCATTTTTAACAAAAAATCTTTCTGTTTTTTAATTTGTTAGTTGATTATCACTCAAGAAAATGTATAATATAGTTCAATTTGTTACTAGTTTGGCGAAAATTAATAATTATATACTTTTTTCGCTTGCCTTAGTTTAAATTAGTTAAAAACGTTTTACTAATTTCTCTATTTTCAACCGAGGTTCTTTGTGAATGTGTTATCTAATTAATTACATAACGTGTACTATTATATCTTGCTATATTGTAGTGCACGTGGATATCGTGACTAAGGTAAATCCTCCTTCTGGCCATTGTTATTGTCTATAGCTCATTTCTTTTAATTAAGTTACTTCATTTACACAGTTTAGCTAATCCCTTGACGTTGACGGGCCAGGTCTCGCATCTTCAGTAGACTTCCATCTGCTTTCCAATATAGACTTGCCTTTACTATCTTGGTTCACATTTTGATGGCTATACCTTCGTTGCTCTTCGAAAACCCTCGCAGTCACGCTAAAAACACAGTCGGTACTCGCTTTCCTCTTCGTATCCAGAGTAGTGAGACTATTCCCAGCAGATGGAGATATTCTGTGAGGAAATCTTGGAGAGCCTTTAATTCTCTCGCTGGAGTTTTGATGAGACATTGGTCTTTTATGCGTAGTCGGTAAAACGAAGTTAACCTTTGTCTCCGGTTCAGCAATATATTTCTGAGGCCCTAGCTGCGGGTCGTAGGAACATGAGGGTTCATCATCCGTCACCCGAATTATTGGCCCACTTTTTGCATAGGATTCTCTTCTTAACTTCAACTCTGGATGTGGTACATGAAGAGTATTGCATGATAGAACCATGGAGTGCTTCCTATTTCCAGGGACGAGGCCAGCTATCATGCCGACGTGCATTTTTAGTGCTGCTGCAATACTTTGCCCAGTTGGGTCTGCTATAGACATTGTAGATGCTTTTCTACTTGAAGGTCTACTGCCAAAGAAGCTTTTTAGTCTGCTAAGGAAACCTGTGTGTTCTTCTCTTTTGTTCAAGCAGAGATTGTATAAATCAATCGCTGGTTGAGATTTTCGGTAGTTGAGTTTTGGTTGGGAGCTAAAACTGACTGAGTTTCTCCCTCGATAGGCTTCTGCAGACGGCCAACTAGCTCGAGGAATGACTGGAGGAAGAACTGAGAGAAGTAGCATTGGGAGACCACCGCTTATGCTTGGTGTACGTCGGTCGATATCAGCGCGGGTTATACCTTCTTCATCAACTGTATTGAGTTCAGTCTGGAAATATTTCAATCATTTGTTAATAAAATTAAATTAATCTTCTAAAACTTCTATGTAACGTTGTGTTTAGATTTATACTTTTACTGGTCTTTGACTACTTTTAGCTGGACACTGATAACCGCTTGTGAATAGTCAACGGGCTGAACTTGATCTAGTCATATATTTATGTCTGTTTTAATGTTCATATTGGCGATTGCATAAAGTTAACTTTTATCAGGTTTTTCGGCACCTAACATTTCAATTAAATTCCGCTGATAGCGATTACCGAGACTTTAAAAAGAAACTACTTACCCTCCTGTGCAAAACAATAGATGCGCTAGATCCACTGCCAGAATCCAGGGGCTCAGCTAATAATTTCTCCAGCCTCCCTATCTCCTTGTCAAGTGCTGCCACCTCTCTTCTATACACCTTGTTTTGAATTTCTATCCTAAAGTGCAGTTCTTGCGTTTCATCCGTAACGAACCTTCTGGTCTTACATTCTAATCTCAATCCTAAGCTCTGTATCACAGGGTCATCTTCAGCTGAAACGTGATATTAATTTAGTGGAGTGCTGTTTTCTAAAATATTGCGATAACAAGCAGACGAACCAGCTAATGGTGAGTGACCATGTGGATATGGTATACACGAACAGTAGTAGCTCAAGGAGACACAAGTGTGTTGGCAGCCTTGAGAGTGCCCCCAGAATTAGGAGGCAAGGTTGGACCTTCGGCATTCTCACTCAGTTAGTGAAAATTAACGAAATAATTACTTTAATTCTAAATTTGGCTAAAATAGACTTGCAGCTAAACTGTTGTCAATTCCTGATATCATTCAGTATCCACCATGGTTCTAATCACACGTTGTTGCCAAAGTTTATCATCAAATAATTTTTGTGCTACTAAATTAAAATACCCATTGGCACGAGAGATCATACAGGAAATGGAGACCTAAGTCTTCTAACCATGATTAACTCTTTCTAATATCATAATTATTAAAGATATACTCACATTTTGTTCTTATAGCTATAATCTTAGGTAGGAACAGTAGACATAACGTAGACGTTGTCGTAATCAATATCAAACTAGTTATAGATATGTATGCCAAAGTGGCTCGTTCAGAAATAATAGTTCCTATTACGACAACACTAGCACTTGTGATGACCACAGAGTACACACTGATGCCGATGTATTTGGAGTCGTTTAGAGCAGATATTTTGACGTTCCTTGTCTCCCAGGCCATATAGACCCCAACAATGAGTAGTAGACCTTTGTAGGCGTAAAGAGCGCAGAGCCAACCTGTCGTGTTTTGTGATTTGCAGACTTCTATCTGAAAGGGTAATTCCGAGGGTTAAGGTTTTGGTAATAATGAAGAAGTGTTTTGCCTAGATTTTTGAATATCACTATAGAAGTGACTATGCGATAGCAGGGGAGACCGGAGGAAGCTGCATGGAGTAGTGACATGTCTAATGTCGTAGTTACCTGGTAAATAGTTCTGTTTTCGCCGTCATTCTGTCGTCGTGTATCTTAAATCTAACATTTATATTTGTTGATATTTTAAAAACTTGGAAGATACTTTTTAACATCTCAATAACATTATCAAATAATAACTCTTTTAGTTTTCACATTGGTTACATACATGTCGTAGTTGTAGTCGTTAGTCTTGAACGTAAAGTGGCGTTTCAAGATCACGTGTATAGGCAGAAAAATATATGTTCCATAACTAAATCCATTGGTTTTATAAATTAAAAGTATGTATTCCATATCTAAATCCTTTGGTTGAGACTTCAATTATCCTAGAACTATAACCCACATCTTTTTGCGATGAAGAGTTAAGACATGGGAAAACATCAGGCTTAGTTGATCAGGCTACGTTACTACAAATCTAACCTGAGGTTGATAAATGACGCCTCTGTCCGTTGCGCTTATCTCAATCGTCAAGTTCTTGAGATGCCGTTCCATGGGGTCGAGCATAGCCCAGAGCGTCACTATCATGCCATCGATCACTAGCAATGCACAGACCAGCGAGATAAGTGGTGTGTCTTGAAGAAGTTTGGTTTTGCAAACTCCACTGCGGTTACTGCAAGAAGGAAAAGGTGTATCTAAAGATGGAGTATTTGACTGTCCAGAATCGTAGGGTGTGTTTTCTGTATGTTAGATTCATGTTTATTTAGACTTCTGTTTGTCACAAGAAGTTTAGAAACACAATAAGCCACTTTATTGATTTTATAAGAACGAACTAGACTTGTTTGCGGATGGATTAGGACATTTATATAATTTTGAATGACATAGTATAGCCATACCGATTATATTTTTGTAAACTCCTCAACTGACATTCTTTATTATCGATATCTTTAATTCATCATTTTAATGTATTTGTTACTATAATCTATATGTTTCGATTTCCATTGATGAAATACTATTGTAACTAATATAAGAAATCTATTGTACAATATGTATTATAATTACTTTGCAATGCAATTATCCAAAGATTAATATTGTAGGCGTTTTGGATATCACATCTGTTAGCTTGCGTAACTTGTAAAATCATATGAATAATAAATAAATAATTGATTATAACACATAGGGTCAAAGGAGCAGATGAGTTACCTGGTGGTAGGTGAACCACGCCACATACATGCATCTCAAAATCATAAGACAACATTAAGTGTGCATCCATAATATAAGCAATGAATATCAATATTACAATACGGTTTCCCACACAACTTTCCAATTTTAGAGACCAGAGTTCGTTTGGTAATAATATTTTTGATAATGTTTTTGCTGATTTCGCGATCTAAGTTGACGATATGTGACGACATATGATCTTTGTAAGTAAATATACCTACTGCAATAACGTGATCAGTGCAGATACAGACTTTGGCAGACTCAAATACACTTTTATCTTTGAAATTATTATGAGAACGTTTAATACACTTACCTTACAAATATCCTGTGCACCCTGTATGTTTTTGCAAACATGGATCCGAATGCCAGAGAGAAACCAGCTGAAAGAATGTAGACTCTGCCCTGCAAGTAATGTATTATTTTCATAAATCATTAAAATTTCTTCTATCTACACGAGTTAATTTGATGGTCAATGCTTCTCTAATCATCATTTGTCAATCGCCTTTAATAGTTTACTGTATGACATAGACTTGACCTTAAGAAGGTGGTTTTGGCCTATAATAACACGATGGTCTGTCAGGAGAAGTTATAGGGTTTGAATTAAATTTTCCTTCTCTTTAGACGGCTCTTACAACTTTTGAATGAAAAAATATAGTTATGTCTGCTTACACAAGCAATGCGTGTAGTAACTTTACAATTTCTTAAGTTTTTTGTAATGCACAACGTAACCTGGTCTTGTGAATTGTGTAGAATTTAAGAGGTACAATTGGGTCATACCACGGACGGGTCAAGACAGCGTTTGTAATAGTAGTTTTACTCATCGGGCGTAACGGTATGTGTCAATTTTGAAATTAACAAATACACCGTGCATGCCACGTCTCCGTCTAGCTACGTCTGATGACCAGTCGACTACAAACACGAGATATTTTTTATTAGAAGATTGGTGTGGATCATTAAAATGACCACTATTATGTTTACTTACAGTACACATAGCTGAAAAGGGTACATAGGACGGCAAGGTCGCATTGTCTACGCCCAGAAGTGCCACTGCAGTGTAAACTAAAGCACAGCCAATCAACGTCATGTTGTTTAGACGAGGAGATGACAGCTTTATGGACCTGGAATATTACAAGATGGTTTTTAACTTTTGTTTTTTTACTTGAAAACTTTATATAATTGCTAAATGACAGAGAACAATTAGTTTATTGATATAATATTCCTCCTTAACGGCTGTGACGCAGGATTATCCTCTTGAAGGGACCAGGCCTACCGCCGCTGAACGGTGACTTCATGGAGAAGCAAATTTCTTACAGTAACATATCACACAATAATTAGGAATTGGACACATAAGTCACATAAACCGATTTATGTTTTTTAAAGAAATTCCAGTTTGTTCAAGATGCTTAAATAAAGTCATGGGAAAAAACAAACCTTCGTTTACTGTAATGTAAATTGAAAACCAGGAATGCCAAAGCCAAAGCCACTCCTAAGGCCGCCAGTGCCGCTACAGCTAATCTAGCAGGCGCCCAGACTGAGTCCACTCTTAAAACTAGCAGTCTTCTTGCAGCTGGTATCCCTCCAGCCCATTGAGGTTTGCTGCATTCGGTACAGGTCATTTCTCGTCCATGAGTGTACAGGGCTACTGTTTTTGGCCTTCCGCCTGGAATGTAAAAAAGCATAAGTAAGTTTAGGTAAAATACTCAAGAGACAGGTCACATTTTCTATTTGAACTTAATAAATAGTATTGAGATGAAAACTAAGAATGTGGAGGTCTTTAGTTAGATGTGAAGTAAACTGCAATCCTATCCATGCAGTACTATAACCCGTGGAAGAGCCATGCTTCGGCATGCATGGGCCGGCTATACCGGAGTGATACCACGGGCTCACAGAAAACCGGTGTGAAACAGCGCCTGCGCTGTGTCCTGGGTTGGATTATGGGCCTCCTGTATACTCACTCACTCGGTGAACGAGTGAGTGAGGATACCGCAGGCTCATAAGCCAACACTTCCCCTCATCCTCCTCCTCATCCCCCAAGGCCGGCAACGCACTTGTGACGCCTCTGGTGTTACGGGTGTCCATGGGCGGGGGTAAACGCTTACCATCTGGCGATACATCTGCTTGTTTGCCCCCTATTCCATAAAAAAAATCCTGAGTGCAATAGATGATTTTTTAGGCTCGAAACTAAGATAATGGAAGACAGGGCCGCAAATCCTTTCACTGAAGACCGACTTAAAATGATAGCATACATGCTGTCGTGTTTCGTTGGTGAATGAGAGACCTGAGGCTCAATGGCTTTTTGAGATGCTTATGCAAAGCACCTCAATAAGCCGCCATAGTGTGGGCCACAATGCTGCATTGTTGCATTGTCTATATTCACAATGTGTATGTTGATCATCATTCTTGGATTCTGCTCTTGGTTTCCATCAGGCAAAATAGAGTCGCTTTCACAGGAATGAGAGGCTCCACGGTACCTCGTCATCATTATCATTAACCTCTTTTAACAATCCACGGTAACTTATACCGGCCCATTTGTGCAGAAGATGGCTGTCCCACTAGCAATCATCTTTAAAAACAACTGCATCGTGTACTTAAAAATATTATAACTTGGGTTTTATATCACGAAATCCATTCAATAATTTTTAATCCTTGAGACCATAATTGTTATATTTCAATAAATATAATGTAGTGTCTCATTGTGTCAAGTTCATACCTTGAATTTGATAAAATGCAGATGTCCCAATTCTGTCAGCTCCATTAAACGACACTGGGCCCTGAAAATATTAGTTTTATTACTGTAAGTATGTTATTATACTATTTAATTATAAAGATAAGAAAATTATTTACACCATACAAAGTAGAAAAGTCTTTGTCACCCAGGTTTTTCTGCTAGTAATTAGGGTTCTAGATCTTGGACTAAAGCTGTACTTATTGGAAGCTAGAGATGAAATTATCAGAATTGTTGTTATCTACTGTGTTAATTAGGAAAATTAAAAGCTCAAAAGCATTCTATAGTCTGAGAGTAGTCTATAATATGTATGTGTAAACAGACATTGATAATAGCTAGCAGACATTGATAATCCAAGTTTGCAAACATAGGACAAATAAATTGTATAATTAGTACGATTATTTTTCTTTGTCCGTCTGTTGTAATTTTATTATAATATGCATACTACCTGGATAACCGAGTTTGGTATTGTTTATAGTAAATTTTCTAAAAATGAATAATAATAATAAAAAAGAAACCATGACATTTACCTGACTGAGTCCGTAAAAGTCATTACAATAACCTACCAGCAAAAGCTGAGAAATAAAAATGTCACTAATATGATACTAATAATAATTTATTCACACAAACTCAATACACCTTGTTTATAGATAATATTTGTCATTGTTACAAACGAATTAAAAATAGTAACAACCAGTTCTTAGGCTAACAAAATATGTTAGTCCTTGGCTCCCAAACCAGGTTTATCACTTGTGACTTGGGAGCCAGATCATAGATGATAGAATCCTAGCTTAAAACCGACGTGTTTTTCACTCCCGAAACTCCTAATCTCCATCTAAATTACATGAAAATCGGTAAAGTCATTTTCGAGATTGAGATTATATATGTATGTATGATGTATATGTATGATTATATATACAAGAATTGCTCGTTTGGAGGTATTAGATATTTAGAAATATAGAAATATGCTTATCAACAACCTCGTTAACGTAGCTTTATATTCTGTTTATTAGCTTTGCCTCGTATGGGATCAGGCAGGCATGTGAGACGTGTACTGTCATCAATTAAAACAGCTATTTCACTGTGGTTTACAGTAAACAGGTGTCAAGCTTATGGAGTAAGTTCGGGACTAAATCTCTTTCCAAGATATATGAACGCTAATATTACTGATAGAAATATAACAACAAGCAAACTCGACTAAGCTCAAGAACAAAACGATAGTAAAACAAATAATTATAAAACAATAAAACTAGGATGCTTGGTATTTGGCCTAGTTACTCACTGAGACTCCAACAAAACTGAGATTAGCTATCTGATCCAAAAACTCCTTCGCCATATCCTGTCTATCATAATCAAAGTGGCTAAGCCCAAGTCTAGTAATGTTCGTTCCATTGTTCTTCGCTGGGCCCGATGTTCTCCACAGCTGTTCCGATCTGCTAAGAGCCAAGGCTATGGCCCACACAGCATCATAAGTTTGGGGAGCATAAGGAGACACAGGCACCCCTGCTGCTTCCATTTCTCGGTAGAACATTTCGTTTGTCTAAAAGTTATTAGACAAGTTAATAGTTAGAATACTACATGAATCTTAAATTCTGACATACATATAAGATGTCTGTTAATGTATAAAAACTTTCGATCGACTGCACTAAATTGGACATTTCTTTTTTTATGTGATTGTTATAGTTTGGACTAGGTTTGTATAGAAAGAATGAAAGAAACCGGAGGTCATATATTTTCTTAGTCCGCTTAGTCGTATGAACTGCGACCCTTTGGGAAGTTAACACGGGCTTACTAAAATAAGTTTTTCGGTAATTCAGAAAATTTTCACGAGAATGAATATAGCAGTACGAAGTTCGCAGGGTCAGATAGTAATTTATATATTCATTATAAAATAGCCTACTTACCAAACCCGAATAAGATGGTGTATCGCCAACAATCCCTCTGTGCGCAGTGACGGTGACGAGTCCTTCTAAAGCACGAGCCAGTTGAGCCCGGGCACACGGAGCCGCAGTACGGATCCGTGGAGGCATCCCAGAGACCAGCCACGCATACTCTGCCCCGAACATCCCCAATCTAAAGGCCTGCATTACAAGTAGGTATAATTACCTGTTCAGTTTTGTACCAGTTACTTCGAGAATTTTCCAGATAATTGGCGTTACCAGCGTTTAGTATAAGTACAGGCACATCTTTACCGTTAGGATAGTTCTCCTGTCGGTTAAGTAGTGCCTGTACTAACATCAAAGTAATCGAAAAAAGAGTAACATAGCAATATCTATGTTATTTTAGTGAAGTGTATGTTTGTCAGTACTCTGGTTATCAAAATACTGATCCAAAGTTGGCGTTTATTGTGTAGAGTGTCTCCTAAAGTCAACAAAAGTAAGGGTCCACCATTGTGTTTTGATTACACGGTTGACCTAGTGGTTTCAGTGGTCGCCACACCACTTCCTATTGCACCAAGTGTTGTGGTTTCAAATACTACATGGGACAACACTTTGTGTGATCCATAAATTGTTGTTCTAAGACTGGGTGTACTTTGTGTCCGTTTCATGTATGTTTGTAAAGATCCCCGCGACACAGGAATGCATATTACTAATGCGGGAGTTTTCTTATTTTATTTTTTAAAGTGTGTGTCTCTATGCTGCATTGTTTGCGTTCGCTATTAGTATGATGATCACCATTCTTGGATTTTGCTCATGCTTTCCACCAGACGGAGTAGCAGGCCCATATAAAACTATTCTCAACAAGATTGCACTTTTGTTTAAACCTTACATATAAGTAAAAAGCATTAATAGTTAATATTTCAGAATTTTCATAAAATATTATTTTAAGCTGAACCGACCTCACAAAATATCTTTGGGATCATCTCCTGGGAGAAACTGCCAATGATGATGCGGGTATCCAGCTCCTGTGAATTATAAATATTCATTCATAAAATATTACGATTGAATAATTCCTATACCTTATAGAGTGCAATCATATTTTTGTTCATGAAGGTCTAAATATAAGACACGAAGAGTAGTCAAGTAAATGTATGACTCAGATTTTTTTTATGATCGACATTCGATTTTAATTCCATTGGAAAACGATTTAAATAATACTTAAAAATATCTCTTTCAAAACAGTTTTTTTATGACCCGTTAGAAGATCGTTCAAAAAGAGGGGACATTGAAGGAATCCTAATATTTTTAATAATTTTATCGAGAAAAAGTCTAACTGTAAAATAATATGTAATATATAAAAAACCGACCCAGTGTGAGTAGGACTAGCGCACGAAGGGTTTTGTAGTATTATCCATAAGAACGGCAAAAAATCACGCTTGTTGTATGGGAACTCCTTAAATTAAATAAACTTCAATTCTCTAACGAACACGGGTCTTGAGATATAGCCTGATGAATGTCGGACAGACAGATGGACGGACAACGGAGTCTTAGTAATAGGGTCCCGTTTTATCATTTGGGTACGGAATCAGAGGTTTTTCTACCTCTGAGTGATTAAATAAAGGTCTGAATTAAATCCTCTTCTACTTGCTCCTTTAATATTACAGTAATAAGCTTATAATATTACTGTCCAGTAATAAGCTTTATTCCCTCAATAGATTCATCGTCATATATTAAGCAGTGATAGCGTACGCGACTGCTGTCTATGAGGCCTCGGATTCGAATCCTGGGTCGGACCAAATGTTTGTATTATCTGCAAGTTTCGAAATTTGGGTGTTTTCTATGTATACTATGTATGTATTTACAAAAAAAAAGTATTTATGTAGTAATATCAGTTATCTAGTACCCATAATACAAGCTCTGCTTAGTTTGGGACAAGATGGCATTGTGTGTTAGATGTTCGAAATATTTATTTATTATTATTATTTATGCTTTTGAAAAGTTTCAAACGAGAACATGAACATATTTCGATAGTTATCATAAACCACTTTTTTACTAACAAAGGCTCAAACTGTTCAGTAATAAGCTTTATTCCCTCAATACATTCATCGTCAAATATTATATTAATAGTAAAGGAGCCTTTTGGTCCTTATGTATGTTTGTGTGTATTTAGACTACCAAAGATCAAACGTGAAAGAAAGATATATATACTAGCTGACCCGGCAATCGTTCTTTTACCATAAAATGAAAAAAATTGGGTTGGTTCACCCTTATTATTTAGGGGTATGAAAAATTTATGTTGGTCGATTCACAGATATACACGATATGCACACAAAATTTCATAAAAATCGGTCTATCCGTTTCGAAGGCGTTTGGTAACAAACACCGTGACATGAGAAAATAATATATTAGATGTATTATACCTAGGTTATTATTGTTTCCAGTTCCTTTAACTTATGAATCAAGTAATCAGTTTTATTTAAATATTCACAAACAAAACTTTTCCTTTTAAAACTTTGTGTAAATATCTCTCATAATTAAGTTTCATCAAATTAATTAGTACAATCTAAAATTGATACAACTTCATATTTTAACTTATCTACATTAGATTAATTAATGTTGATTTATTAATTTCTAAAAGCATTCAGAAGTATTTGTAAGTGGTATATTGTTTTGGCTATTATGAACATTGGCTGGGCGGAGTTGTTAAAATATTTTGTGGTGGTTTCAAATCAATTTTACTTTTTTAATATCGCGTTGCATTTGAAGCAGGGAATTTTGAGTTGATATGTAAATATTTATTGTTAATGTTTTATTTTTATGTTTGTTGAATGTAATTTTTACTGGTTAGTAATAAGCTTTTATTTTTTGTTTAAATTGAATGAGATTTAATGTTTCCGTAGCCGAACCGAATCGTATCAAGTTGTGTATGTGGAGTGGACTACGGTAAGCTAATGATGAAGTTTCAAAAAAGTGCATACAGTTGCACTTTTTTGAAACACACAATTTGTACAATTTATAACACAAATCCACATCATCCCTATTGTTAATATTATAAAGTCGAAAATAACTCTGTCTATTACGTTTTCCAGACTATAACGCTGTACAGATTTCAATAAATTTTGGCATGGAGAAACTTTGATACTTAACGAAAAAAATAAGTTACTCTTTACCGCTATAACCAACATATTTTTTTGTATTGAAATAGGGCGCGGACGAGCGGACGTTTCGACTGATGGTAAGCGATTGTGCGTTGCTGGCATTTGGGGGATGTAAAGTAAAGATTGGGATTGGGTATGGGCCTCCGGTATCCTCACACACTCGGTGAAACAATGCGCAGGCACCGTTTCACACCGGTTTTCTGTGAGGCCGTGGTATCACTCCGAACGAGCTGGCTCATTTGTTTCAAAGCGTGGCTCTTCCACGATTGAGATATATATATTTATATGGGTCGAGCCGCGGGGATAAGCTAGACTCTTATAAATAAAATTTTCATATCAAAATTTGTAGATATGACATGTCTGGATTTTTAAAAGTGCAATTTACCAAATACTACTACGATAAATATCTAACTTTAAAGGGTTTGACTGTGAAAAACTATTCAATTCGGTTCAAAGCATTTTTGATTTATGAGCAACAACAAAAAAGCACTTTGTTTTGCATGAAGAAACTAAATTATTTTGGAAAAGTAATCTTGATATAGGAGAGATGGATGGATCTTTTGTTATTTTGCTTTAGATGAGAAAAAGGGTATATTTAATAAAGCCGACTAAATTATTGTTTGGATTTGTTCGTAGTATGTCTGATAATCTTTGATTCGCTATTCATCAGAAAAAATCATGACATTGTATTCGTTGTATTCTATAAAACTTAACTAAAATATTAATTTGCTACTAGTAATGTCAATAAAGTATTAAATCGAAACGGTTATAATATAACATAAAAACGAAACAATTAATTGAATCCTAAATTCAAATAATAAAATAAATATAAGCGTCAAACCATTCATCTGCATCTTCGTCTAGTGGTAGCGTTCCTTGTAGGATGTCAGCCAGCATTAGCACGTTGAATGGCACTGCTGATTCTCTCTGCCATTTGAAATACGGCCTTCTGGTCACCATTAGCGTCGATTAGTTACTTAGCTTTACATGGACATTTTTATTTTCATTCTACATTCTAGTTTCGGCAAGTAACGAGTTTAAAAAAAACAAAAATACTTGCTATCTTTATAAAATTTATTGAAGAACTGAAAAGATAGAAAGAACTCAAAAGAAAATTTGATGTATCCAGTGTCACACACACGACAAAGACGAACCTATTGATATGTATTAAAAATACGACAAGCATAGCTTAGGCTCTAAGGCATGCCAAAGAAATATGCATACATATTTAAATACTTACACTCGAAACCCTCCTTCTTTCGCAGTCGGGTGAAAAAGGGCACATTATGCGTACGGTTACAAAATTCTATCTATGAGGTTAAGAAATAGATAGAAACTTCTTCCAAAAATCTATACAACGTCTAATTTTCTTGACCACTATGACCCAGAAAATAAAAAAGCGGTTTCAAAATGGTCAAAATTAATCGGTCACTGTATACAGTTCTAGACTATTTCAATTACGGCAGATATTCCTCAGGCGTTATGTGATAGCGTCCAGTACAGACACGTAATCACCTAATAGGCTTTTAGATACGTTTCTATAAACGGACAGTGTCCCCCGTGAAGATTAGCTATCAACTGCAAGCCTACCTCAATCACGATTTAGTTGGACCCATAGAATTTCCAAGATTAGTTAATTTAACAGACGCGTATGTCGATACGTTTTATTAATTCAATTGAGATGTTTATGCCTACAACAGCTTTTATTGATAAACCGAAAAATATTCGTTTTACTGCGTAAGTTAGTAAGTGACCAATACCTAAGCGGAAAAATCACTTCTGAAAGGGATCTAATACATGTTTTTCTGAACTACTCAATGGTAGGCTGGTAGAGCATTTCTAAGACATTAAGTCCGTCAGTGCACCAAAAGAAAGGTAAGAACGCCAAACTGGTGTTAAATCTAATGAAGATATGTGAGTTAGCAAATCAAATCGCTAGGACTTTGTTGTTTGATCGTTCGATGTAAGTATGTAGCAACCATACTTATACTTATATTATCTCTTGTTTTTTAAAGTGTTTTTTAAAAACACCACTGTAAATAGCACATAAATACGTTAAATTAGTAAAACTAGGATGGAGTAAATAAAATAGTAACACATCTAATTATTTACTACAATTAGGCATCCGTATGCATACATGTTTTAAAATATAAAAATTCTCAGCGTCTGTTCTTAAACTCAATAACAGAGATGTTGGCCCTCTGTAATGAAAACATACTCTTTGACGGTTCGAACAAGTTTCTCGATCTTACACATAATGTAAACTATTAAAGAGTGGTGAAGGTACGGCCTGATAGATTGGTTCACGATAACTTCTGCGCAGAGCGAGTAATGAACTAAGTTTGCCTAATTACCTCCTATAAAGACATGTTGATTGAATATTGTGTGGGAGCGTTCGTGTGACGTGAATTGGTTCGTTCTGAAATGAGTTTCGTGTTTGTATTATGCATTTGTATAACTACTACTATTTGTATAATGAAACAGAAGTTTATCTTCAGGACTGCGAATTTTTATTTCAATCCATTGCAGGGGTACTCGAAAGAGGCTTAGTTTGATATACAACAAGAAAAATTAAGGTATTTATACCTTAATTTTTCTTTTCTTATCTTTTCTTTTTATATTTTGTCAAAACGCTTATAAGCGACTTGACAAAATATATATGAACAAATAAAAAAACGTGTTTAACTTAGCAAAAATAAATAAATACTTGGGATTTTTAACACACAATGTCATCTAGCCCCAAACTAAGCACAGCTAGTGTTATGGGTACTAGACAACTAAAATAAATACATATATATATATATATAACAGAATTAATAGAATACTAGACATTTATTCAGTCTTTCCGTGTATGCAAGAAATTTATATTAATATAAAAATATAAATTTATATATGAATTTGTATACTGTTTTTCTGTTCTTATAAAGTTTATATTTATATATTTATTATATATACTTTTTAAAATTATGTTATAATATTTTCGACCTAGATTGAAAACAGCAACTACTGCTAATCGCCATGGTTGTTTACCGCATAACTCGAAGTAGCGACGTACCTGTTTTTAATTTTTTTCTATTACATCAATTAAGGAATTAAATAATAGATTCATTTCTGGATTTCTAGATTCGGAATAAACCTATTTTTATACTATACAATGGAATGAGTCTACATTAAAAAAAATACTTTATAAATAAAACTGCTTTACAACGAAATCTTCAGCTTTATAACATTAGTATAGAGTATCTGGATGACCGAGCTTTGCTTTGCCCTGCATTTTATTTGATANCATCGAGCGTGTTTCCTTCCCAGTATGATCCCGGGTCCTTTAAGCGGGGTGTGAAAAAGCATCTCACCAGGCCGCCATAGTGTGGGTCACCATGCTGGATTATCCTTATTCGCAATGAGTTTGGTGGCCACAACCCTTGGATTCTGCTCATGCTTTCCATCAGGCAGGGTAGACTCATTTTGGCAGCTAATACATAAAAAAAGAACGCCTTTGTACTTCATGTGCATTAAGTTAATAAATAAATAAGAAATAAAATTAGTATATATTAGATTCAATACATCAGGTTTTTTTTTGCACCATGACTTATACATACTGCACGGTTGGCCTAGTAGTTTAAGCAGTCGCCACGCCATTTTCTTCTACGCCAAATGTTGTGGGTTCAAATCTGGAAGTTCTTTTTGTGGGTTTTTTGTATGTTGTAAAGTACACTGGATGTACATTACTAATGGAGGAGCCGTCTTTTAAAAAAAAGGAAAAGTTAACTTATTTTACTTCTACAGACTACTTTTTGTCTTTTGAGCGTTCAAGAAAAGTTCAAAAAACCATAACCCAACTACATACAAATTTTCATAAAATTTATGCAGCCTTTATCAGCTGGGCCATTTTTACGAATCTATTGACATCTCATTCGATTTAATCGATTCAGTAGTTTAACTCAACAACAAACTGTGTGTAACAAACAAACATGCATAGGCTGCCAAAATAACCACCCGCCCTTTTGGTTTCGCTGTAGACCGATAAAAGAAGTTAAATCTCCTGGTATGAATTTTATTTTATTGATTTGACAAACACATATATGAAACAGGCACAAATAAGAAACACTCAGACCCTAAATTAATGGATCACAAAAATACCAATACGACAAGAAAAGAGACGAGACACTTTTGACGCCTATGGTGTTGCGGGTGTCCACGGGCGGCAGTAATCGTTTACCATCAGGCGATACGCCTGCTCCTTTGCCACCTATATCTTAAAAAACATGTAGATTAAAGACGAGGTGACCGCTAGAGGACCACAACATCCATGCAATTTCGAGTTTGCAAAATAAAATTTTCATAGTATTTAATTTTCGTTTCTCGTTCCACTCACTTTTCCAACAGACACCGAGAGGATTGGAGAGGTCCAATTGCATGGTATGTTCAATCCTCGGCTTCTCTTACCCATCTCCTGCCATCTTCAACTTTCTCATAATGTGAAGTAATTACGCTGACTACCGAGTTTTAAATATATTTTTACATTTTTCTTTAATGAAAGTAGTAATAGGCGGTAAAACTCAGTGGAAACGGTAACGATGTATTTTAAAGGCCTTTCCCTTTTCAAGATCAAACATAATTGGTTTAATTATAGTAAATTCTTTTTTTAAAAAATGAAACCAATTAGACCAGGTTTTTAGCTAAGGTTGTCTTTGAAATATAATATTCATGGGAAATAAGTTAAAAATCAAGCTAACAAAAATGTGTGAAGTTAAAGTCCCAAGTGCTTTTAAAATTCATCCTAAGATTAGGAATACCATGCGAAAGGAAATAATTAGGAAAAGAAAATAAAAATTGATAAAATAATTGGTTTATGATACTCTACAGACTACTTTACAGAGGGCGGGAATTTATTTATTTATTTATTGTCTCTCGATTGAAAGTTAACAGTTAAAAGATATTTGATAATAAGTATGAAGTGATATAGTGCAACAATTACTAATAGGTAAGCACATGCATAATAAACAACAATATTATCATAATTTCATACTAAAAATACAATACAAGTTTTTGCAAGAACATATGGCATTCAAATAAAGTACCTCTTATAAGGTACTAGCAGCCCGCCCCGACGGGTAGACATTTATCCAAAAGTAGGTATTTATCCAAAAAAAATTGTGGATATTTATGTCCTCTATAAAATAAGTTTGCTCTATCATCAATACTTTTCGCAGCGCATGCAATATAGGGAATTTTTGGGTACTTTTTTACACCTTGGACTTCATCATCGAAGTTTTCATATGGATCTCTAAGTTTTGTGCAAATGTAATATAAACTATGTTACTCGGGGATGATTTAGCTTTCCAATGGTGTAAGAATTATTCGAATCGGTTCAGTGGTGTCGGAGCCTATTCAATGCAAATAAACAAGTAATCAAATCTTTCGTCTTTATAATATTTGTATAGAAGTATAGATAAAGTATGCAAACAAACAAACAAACAACAACCCATAATGTCCCACTGCTGGGCTCGGGTCTCCTCTCAGGAGAGGGTTAAGGCCATACGTCCCCACGCTGGCCAAGTGCGGGTTGGGGACTGGCAAGAATACGTTGTGGCTACGTAAATCTTGCCGTTGGATGTTTTTTTTAAGCCGCCCGAAGGCCTCCAACTAAGCTTCACGACTGTTATCGTATGATAACAACCGGGACCGACTGCTTAACGTGACCTCCGAATCACGGAGACGCTCATGGTAACATGCCACCAGCGGTCACCCATCCAGGTACTGACCGCGCCATCGTTTCTTACCCTCGATGATTGTTTCTAATCACCGAGTGCAACTGGGCTATGAGCGCGCGATAAAGTATGGTTTTTCGGAATTTGCTAAGCGAGTCGGAGTGTATTCTGACCAGGGTGCTGCAACTATTTAGCAGTTTTTAGAGTTGTGGGATGGTTAAGTTTGTACCAAGAACGCTGTTGCGAAGCGGGGAACACAGGGGGGTGATAGTAGGCAAGGCTCCTAGCTGGAGCCTGGAATTTTGTCTAAAGGTTTAAGGAATTACATAACATCTCGGCTACTGATTTACCTTTATACATATAAAATAATATCATAGAGTGAAACCGGTCAGGTTAAGTTAGTTTATTAAATAGTGGAATACAAGTACAAGTGAGTTTAATTTCAAGAACGTATTTTCGCAACAAGTGCCGAAAATCGAGATTTAAATATATAAAAACCATAGTTAGCTAGTTATGCTTACATAGTACAATTTCGCGGTTTAGTTTCGGAAAATATTTTAATATCCTTCGATAATACTTTTTCCGAGAAAAGATGCACTATATTTTTCTTTTTACTGTGTGTACGTCATGATAATCGATTTCGTATAATTAAGATTAATCCCGCTTAAAACAAATTAATACTTTTGTATTTATCATATTCAAGATAAATACAGATTTATTTTTGGGAATAAATAACGTCTTTGCAATTTACTTATTTCCTATACTATAATATGCATGTGCTACACATATAATCTGTCCTCTTAAATCATTCTATCTTTTGTTGAAAACGGAATTAAAATCTGTTGAGTAGTTTTTGACTTCATTTTATACTTTGTAAAGATATATGCTGAAATTGTTGTTTTCGTTATACACTGTCATTTTAGCAAAATAAGTAAGTATTAAAATCAAGACTGTCCATTTACTAGACACGTAGATACCCTACATCCCGTAGCCAGTTCGTAGCGGCCGGTTCATTGCTTGATTGAGAATTCTTTAACAACTATTATTTTGTAGAACTTGGAAATTATGTTTCTCTTGTACTTCGAAGTTTTATAAGTAGAATTAAGTACTTAAGTACAATTTGTTGAAATTTTAATAAGTGTACAGTGTTTTATAATACCCTATTAAACCAATTTCGAAATTTACAGGAGATTTGCAATTCATTATTTATTATTTAAAAACTGATTTGGAAAAAATACTTTCCTTAAGAAAGATCAATTTTTTGTCCTAATCAAATGTTTTGAGGAATGCAACGAGTTACGTCGCCTAAAAATAGGTTATAGTAAAGCATCTAGAGTTTTCTAAGGTTTGTTATGACAAGATTAACAAAGAAAAACATACAGATATATACATGTTCTAGTTTTTACCCACGGCTCCACCCGTGTGTATGTAGGTTATCAAGCTAAAAAGTAGTCCTGTGTCCATCCTCAAGAATCAAAGTGTTTTCTTGAGAAATTTCATCAAAATCGGTGTAGTGGTTCAGTCGTGAAAGAAGCAAAACAAAAGTTACTTTCGAATTTATGATGGATAGTGTACCTTAGCGTTAAAATAAAACATGTAAAATGTAAGTAGAAATCTACGATCATAAGCTAAACTAGGTAAAGGAATGAACGTTCTGATTACCTGATGAAAGCTATCCTGGCTGGGTTGTGAGAGGAGTCAGGAGCTACGGTGCGGCAGAACAGCGGGAACTCTGATCTGTCGCTCAGCGCTGGTGAAGTGGAGCCGAAGGAAACCTGTGATAGAAATATTTTGGAATAATGGCATCGTCAGGCTTATGGTTCATTTGATTTGGATTTAGATTGATTATTTTTAATGTTAAATTTATTTTATATCTTTTAATTTCGTTTATTTTGATTTACATGTATAAGTATTTATGCATTGAAAAATGATAGACGAATGTAGAGAGAATTTGATGAGGCCTGTATTGCAAGACAGCCTGACCTGGTTACTGATATTAAATGTTAAGTTATACAGAAAAAAATTAAATAAGTATAATTAATTTAGTATAGCTAATTAAGTTAGCGCGGATTCATGATTTTTTATTTTATTATACTAACCCGCGGTTATTGTTTATTTATTTATAGTTAATTCTAAAATAAGTATTGTTAAATTTTCCGCACAATTTTTTATTGTTTTTTCTTTTATAAGAATCTTCTTCTGACAAAAACAAACACAACAAAATAAAAATAGTAAAATCGGACCAGCCGTTCGTGATGGCATGACCTAGAGGAAATAGGTATTTATTTTTTACGTATATATAGATCACAAATTGTGTAAAGATCAGAGTAAATAAAAGCTAATTATTNTAATTATATATGTGCATATTTCACATATGGACATATTATGTATTAAATAGTATGGTCTATTCGTTTAGTGGTTAGCAATACTGACTACTAAGCCAGAAGTCAGAAATTAGATTCTCATCCATGAAAATTGATTGTATGAACACGATCATTTGCTTATTTTCTTTACTAGCTGAGCCCCGCGGTGTTACAACAACTGAGGTTAACAGCGCAGCGCAATGTAATAAATACTTATATAAAAAGTATCCTATGCCCGTCTCCTGGTTCTAAGCTACCCCACCAATATTCAGCCTAATCGGTTCAGCCGTTCTAGACTTATTAATAATGTCACTTACACGACTTTCTTTTATATATATAGACAAGCTTTTGCCCGCGGTTTCACTCGCCCAGAAGAAGATATTTTCATCTCCTATTTTACACCCTAGGGTTGGCACTTCCACAATTACTTTCTTAGTGCTCACTTACGTTACATAAAGAATCTACATGCAAAATTTCAGGATTCTGGGTTTAGCGGTATAGGCTGTGCGTTGGTATCTGGGTATCTTAGTTAGTCACCTTCCTCTTTTATATATATATATAGATATTGAAAAAGTCCGGGCGACTGCCGGATACAATCCCTCCTTGGTCAACAGTAAAACGCCAGAATGAACCATGCCAGCTTCACTTAGACACATTATAGTTTCAAATAAGGAATAAAACTGACACTTAAACTCGATACAAACCAACTTTAAAGCTTTGGGAACTTATAATATTTAATAGTAATATAATATTTAAACCAGTTAAATTTGTAACGAAAGTTTGAGGGTAGTAGTACTACCCTCTTTCAGAAGACCCACAGCATTCTTGCGGTCGTATTTCAATGGTGATTGTGAGATCGAAGGCCCAATGATGCAGAAACATCTCAATGGGCTGCCACTATGCTGAATTATTGCATTCTGTGTGTTTGCAATCAGCATGGTGTGCTCCACTCTTGGATTCTGGTTATGCTTTCCATCATGCGGACTATAGTCACTTTGACAAGATCATACACAACAAAAAAAGGAAATGGAATAACCGAGATCCATTATTAATGAATGTGATATTAATTACTGTTATGCCAACAGACTGAACAACCATGTTTGCGAAATTAATTGTTTTGATTAATGATGGTTGTGGCGACATTATTATTACTTTGGGTGAAGAAAGATACTTGATTACACTCTTAGAAACTTCCCGCCACAAATATTTACTTTATGGCCAATTTTTTTTAATTTACAAGTGTAACTGCCAAGTAGTCAGAAATAAATAAAATTCTTCACCTTTTTTGTTTTATATGCAAGTGTAATTATAAAAGCGACTGGCCACCAAATAAAATTTGATTTTCGAATGCAGGCACTGCAATAATTTTGGAATATAATTTCTGGAGATTAAACAAACACACCTGTTCAGATTTCAAATATTGGTTTGACAAACTACCGACCTATTCAAAACAAACCTCAATCTAAATCATACTCTATCATTCAGAAGTTACAGTTGGCTTTCGCTTGTAACTTTGACAGGTCTCAGCTGCTTGCT
This sequence comes from Hyphantria cunea, assembly GCA_003709505.1. Lineage (NCBI taxonomy): Eukaryota > Metazoa > Arthropoda > Insecta > Lepidoptera > Erebidae > Hyphantria > Hyphantria cunea. Next base: position 206,640 of record PKRV01000229.1, on the reverse strand, counting down.
ATACAGACAAAATCGAGTTGTCTATCGAGGCTAGTTCATTTGTTGGAGTTGACGTAACTGCCCGTAGCACTAAGCTCCGGATAGAGCCGGATTGGAGTGGCGTGAGCTAGTATTAACCGGTTTAAAGTGGTTGCATCCGAGCATGAGTAATGAATTTCATTGGAGTTGATTATTGAACGTGAATGATAAATGTTATTTGTTACATATTGTTCGTAGTTTTGAAAACTTTTAGGAGGAATCTGAGTTTAGCTTTCTCCTCTTTGTTAATTTTTTATAAGCTCTTATTTGGAATTTATGAGCTGTTGCGCGCGGCTCCGCCCGTATATATGTCGGTTATCGCGATAAATCGCAGCCTATGTGTTATTCTGATGTATAAACTATCTTATTGTAAAGTTTCATTAAAATCCATTCAGTTTGACATGAAATAGTAACAAACATCCATCAATTCTTACAAAATTTCGCGTTCTTAATATTAGTTGGATCTATCAGTAAGTCATTCGTACTTCAAAAATCTTCTGCAATTTTTCGGAACACATTTGCAGAGAGATTCGACAATTTTCTTTCAGTGAAGTAAGTAAGTGTTAGTCATGTTCAGATTGGTCTCTCATCTCATAATTGTATCGAATGTTAGCACACTTTGTTCACAATTAGACAATGTAACTGTAGAAGAAGCTTCATAAAATAATTTACTCAAAGAAAAACCACACTACTCAAAGCTTTCAAAGTAAACTGATTACAGTGCGAAATTCAGTGAGTGGTGTTGGAACTGGGCGGAGTGATTCTAGTTGTGTTTAACCACGTACTCATGATCTCATTTAAGTTACACTGAAATTGTAGGGTAATTTTAGGGTATTTAATTCTGAATATTTAACGAAGAAAATAAGAAATAAAGGATCCTCACAAGAAGAAAAAGAGAATAAATATTATAATGCGCCTTACCGCAAGTTCATTTTTAAACCTTTACTCAAAAACGACGAGGTGTCAGAAGTTTGACGTCTCTTTCCTCTTTCTGCTGTCTGTGGCATCCACCGAAACGATTTTGAATTTGACTTTATTTGAGTGATTTTGACTTTGCTTGGACATCAAATTAGTCGACACTGTTCTTAGTGGTATTTGATAAAAAATTTCAGCTGTTTAAAAAATATGAGGAGTAGAATTGGAAATAAAAAACAAATGTTCACAGAAATCATCAAATATGACAGCAAATGAAAGGGCTTAATGTGTAAATCACAAAATTCAAGTTTCATTAGAATCGGTTCTGCGATTTGAAAGATATGGGAAAAGTTGCCACAAACCAGCGAACCTTTGCAAAAAGAGCCGAATCAGGTATTTTAGGTTGTGTAAATTATTTTTTACTAATGATAATAAACACTTGTACAATGTTTCATAGCAGTATATAATACATTTCATAGAAATTAATTATCCACAACCATCCTAATTATGCACGTTTTGCAAAAACGAATCTTAACTACAGCAAAGTTTTGCTGTGCAAGTCTTTTTTTAAATAGACATATTTTTTACAGTATTGACAATGGTTGTAGGTATTAACCAGTTAGAATATAGGGGTGCGTCGCCCAGCGTTACTTCGATACGACATAGTACTGAACAAGCGACCCACCCGCGTTCTTAGCTATTTCTTTAATAGATTATATCAAGTGACTGGCTGACTGACTGAAAGTCACTGCATCGGTGCTGCTGTGCTTAAGTTCTTAGTTTCGGAGTTAGGGTGTTTTCCATGTATAATATGCACGTATTATTATTTAGTATTCTAACATCAAATCTAGTTTTCATACTACAAGCTCTGCTTAGTTTGAGCCCAAGAGACCAGTCCAAAATAAATATTTAAAATTTTTAACGAAAGGTTGCAGCTCATGAACAAATGGAACTCCAAGAGTCACAAGTGCTGCCCCTTAAGCCTTCCATCCATAATCAGGAAGAATAGGAGTGTGAGTTCTGGTAATATTGGTTTATTGTGAGGCCGTGGTATTATCAGCAGGCTCAGTTATGGCGAAGCCCTTACATAATCTCTACACGTGTGAGAGCCACGCTTCGGCACGAATGGGCCGGCTCACAGAATGAAACGTCAGTTCACCGAGTTTGTGATGCCTCTGTTTTTGCGGGTGTCTATGGACGGCGGTAATCGCTTACCATCAGGTTTACATATATGTTTGCTTGCTTGCCACCTATTCCAAAAAAAGTAAATAAAATATATATATATTCTTAAAATTGCTTACCTGTACTATATTCCAATACGGCACAATCTTGGCGATACTCTCGGTCACCTCCGAGCATGCTGTTCCCAGTAGCATTACCATCCTGGAGTCTCGCTCTGTGTAGAGAGCGTGGAAGAAACGGTCTACGCCTACACCTGGATCACACTGAGAAGAAAAAAAAACTAATTTATTTTAAGGCACAGCAAGTAATATAAATGAAAACTTGAAACAAATGGCCTTTAGGGATGCGGAGGAGGATAGGAGGAGAAGTTTGGGTATGGGCCTCCGTTATCCTCGGTCACTTGGCGAAACACAGCGCAGGTGCTGGTTCACACCGGTTTTCTTATAGGCCGTGGTATCTTCCGGTTGAGCCGGCTCATGCATGCTGAAGCGTGACTTTCCCACGATAAAACAGGCCAAAACCTCCTTTCTGATACTTTTACACTAATAGACCGATATTTTCCAATCACAACTAAGGAAACTGGCCTTCAAATGCAAGAAAAGACATCGGAATCAGTCGATCCTTTTGAGAGCTACGATGCCACAGACAGACATCGATGTCAAACTTTTTTTGCATCGAGGATTTAAAATGATAATCCCCACTGATAGGGATATATTGTTGCGGTTATCTATTGGACCTTGGCCTCTATTATACGCCTCTAGATTGATGATTGCAATTAATTGCTCACCTTAGTATCGTTAGTGATGAGGTGTAGTTTATATCCAGGCAGAAGACCTCTCTTGTTGACATGGTCTACTGCTAGTCTGGCAGCCGCCAGCTCCGATATACCATCAGCTCTCGGTGAATCCCCCACGGATAGCTCAAAGAGTCCCAGGATTGAGACGATTCGATTTGATTTGTTTTTTGGAAGGTCTGAGAACAAACGAAATACTTTTTGTACTTGTAAAAATAATAATAAATTTGCGACAGTTAAAATCCTTTTCGTTATTAACAATTTTATTCTTATCAGAGTATAATAGTAATACATATTAATTTTAAATTATTATTTGGTCCACCCAATGCCTCAGAATTTTGATAACCAGCGTCCCCTGGATGCTGTTAGAGTTGATTCGCATGCACCGTATGGATTAAAAACCATCTGTGTCTCGTTTCCTTTATGTATGCATAAGAGCTTATGCAAACATTAATGAGACGATGCAGTAACGGGGCAGCCCTAACAGCTCCTAAACGCATTATAGTACCGTAGTCTTAACTGTTTTCTTTACTTATAAATTATAACACTGAGTAATGTGACTAATCTTCTTAATTAGTGTAGACACCGATATTTGAAGATTTTTTTGTAAATAATTAAATTTATTTTGTCTCGACGAACGAGGATCACACTAGTCTTAAATTTTCCAAGATATATCTAGATACTTATGTCTTATTTTTTCATTTAAGAGCTGCTAAAACAAATAGTAGATATTAAGGACATTTAACACACAATGCCTTTTTGTTCCAAACTAAGCAGAGCTTGTGTTATACTGATTTAAGTACATGTATACTTTTTTTTATGAATACATACATGCTCTCTCCTAGCCGATTACGACCACGGCAGCCAGTCTCAGCGGAGACCAGCCAAATACGCAGGAGATATTATAGTGCATAAGTGTGTGCGCAAACACAGGTGCACTCTCTATTCCCTCTCTCGCATAATCCGATGGGACGGTTAACCGACACGACTGGAGAGATAAGGCGCAGGACCGACAGCTTTACGTGCTTTCCGAGGCACGGGGGTTCAGACCCCAACTTCCAAACTCCGAGCTATTATTAAGTATTTATATAATCAGAAAACTCAATAACACTTTTGGCCCGACCCGGGATTTGAACCCGAGACCTCTTGATTGGCAGTCGCATACTTCAACCGCTAGACTGACAGGGCATACATACATATTATACATAGGAAACACCCAAACTCCTAAGCCATCTAGTCCCAAACTAAGCAGAGCTTGTATTATGGGTACTAAATACATATATATATTTTTTTTGTAAATCCACACATATCATACATAGGAAACACCTAAACTCCGAAACAAACATTCGTAGATCATACAAACATTTGATCCGACTCGGGAATCGAACCCGAGACCTCAAAAACAGCAGTCGCATTCGCTACCGCTGCGCCCCAGAGGCAGTTGGATGCTATACCTTTGAAAATAGATTCAAAAAGGTATGGCGTAATCGCCATCTGTGAAGTGAAACCCACATTCTGTATGTTCTAGAATTGTTTTTTTTGTAAAATTTTATGATACTGAAAATGTATTTTTTTGCAATTTGCATATGTGGGGATATTATCGTAACAAAATATTTCAACAATTCAGTAATTATTTTACATAGTTTAATGGTTTTTTTTTAAATACTTTACAACAAATTCGTTTCAAAAATGTTTTTTTTACAGCAAAAAGCAAGTACATATTAACTGCTAGTGTTTTAATTAAGTATATCGACGAGGACGTGCTCTATAAACTTACTTATAAAACTTATAATCTTTATTAGAACACAAAAACAGTACACAGTAATGAAACTTATTTGTAATTATTCCACTATTTTAAATTAATTTTTCTGTGTTTTGGCAACACTGCTTTTATTGATAAAATCTACGTAAAAAACATTAAATTTAATGGTTTAACTTTTAAACATACACGCAAAGGCCCAATATCAAAGGTAGCCCCAATTTTTCTTGCAGGTTCCACACATTAATCTTGAGCTCACGTGTTGATACACTATTCATCACATACTGCCCTTATCCCTACATAATTGTGTTCTTGTTGGGATTTATAACCTCCTTTTATCTTTGCCAGGAATATGGCTTTATGTTTATATAAAAAGACAGGGAGCACATGTCAGACGAGTCTTGTAAATGGTAGGAAGAAATCCTTTCCAACAGAACAATATTTGTCTGTACTTTCATTATTTATTGTTATAGTAAATAATTTATATATTAATTGACGATAGGTAATAAAAATTAGATAACATCAACAACCTATAGGCGCTCAGAGCACAGTTCTACACAGTGATTAGAAACAATCATAGAGGGAAAGCGACGACGGCGCGGTCAGTACCTAGATGGTTGATCGCTGGTGGCATGATACCATGAGCGTCTCCGTGATTAGGAGGTCACGTTAAGCAGTCGGTCCCGGTTTTTGTCATAAGATAATAGTCGTGAAGCTCAGTTGGAGGCCTTTGGGTGGCTTAAAAACATCTAACGGCCAGTCCCCAACCCGCATATGGTCAACGTGGAGATGTTTGGCCTTAGCCTTCTCCTGGAAAGAGACCCGAGCCCAGCAGCCTACTACTACTGTTGCTGCTACATAACGTAGTAACGCTATGTGTTGTTGATTAGATAACAGTACTATCTATTCATTTATCAACGATCTTTAACAGTTCACTATATCTTTAACAGTTCACTATTTTTACCGTGGGAGAGCCACGCTTCGGCATGAATGGGCCGGCTCGACCGGAGTGATACCACGGCCTCACAGAAAACCGGTGTGAAACAGCGCTTACGCTGTGTTTCATCGAGTGAGTGAGGATACCGGAGGCCCATACCCCAATCCAACGCCCCCTATCCCCCTCACCATCCCCCTTCCCCCCAAGCCGCCATAGTGTTTGTCGACATGCTGCATTGTTCTTTTTCGCATTGAGGATGGCGACCACCACTCTTGGATTCTGCTCATGCTTTCCATCAGGCAGGGCAGAGTCATTTTGGCAGCTTAAATATATAAAAAAAAACTATTGTACATAGATCTATTCTTAGTAAGTAGGTATTGGCCTAACATACCGCGTTAACTAGATAGGTTGGTATTGAGTTTCTTTCAAGAATCTTCCTCCTTGTCCTTGCAGTGTTTTGTCCTGCATTGTTTGTCCCTTAGTCATCTCTTACGACAGCCAAAGGATAAGTAAAGTTAGTGACCCGTATTCTTTATCCGTCAACACACATATACAACACGTAGACGATCATCATCATCCTCATCAGCAGCTTATCGCAGTCCATTGCTGGATATAGGCCTCTCCAATTTAGACGATGATACAAGGAAATTAATTCATCTTCCTTTCCAAACATGATTTGAGTTACTTTCAGTCTACTACGACCATAACACAGCTGAACCTCGATTTTGTTCTTTGGTGCCATGAGACTCCACCAGCTAAGCACGGGTGACATTCTGTGGATCCAATCCGGACCCATCCTGGAACTATATGACCATCAAACCTTCAAGAAAAGAGCATACTTCATCTTAAAAGGCTGGAAACGCACTGACCGGTGACGCCTCCGGTGTTGCGGTTGTCCATGGGCGGCGGTGCTTTCTTACCATCAGGCGACACGTATGCTCGTTTCCCCCGGTTCCATAAAAAAATTGCCGTATATATTCGTATGGAAAAAGAGACCGGAGGCTAATCGTGCTTTGAGACAAGGATTCATAGTAGTTTACGCTTCTTTAAGAGTTTCGCGATATTGATGTCCCCTCCGTTCCCGTAAATTAAATTGCGATTTGATCCTCCGGTTACCCCACTCACCAAAATGCAATGTCAGAATTACCTCAACCGCACTCACAAACAGTTGAATGCTCAACCACAAATAACAGTACGGTAGATTGCCTCTAAAGGCGTTGTGAAACCATAACGCGATGGATCAAAATAATTAATATGTCAGTGAAATGACAAAGAGCTATGAATTCCACGAAGCAAAGTTTGGGATAAAGCGATCCAGTGTGACTCAATTTTTAAGAGTACGAGATATTTGAATATTAATATATTAAGAGGAAGCCAAGTTACTTTGTGTCTTTTAGACAAGTAATTTCTATTGATAAATTGATTTTCTATACCACATTTATTTCTGTAGACAACTCCCGCCTAGTAATATAGCGGGAGACTTAACGAACATATATGCGACGAACAGGCGCAGAACAATAAATTGATATAATATACAGTTATTTACCGTATGAAGCGATGTAGCGACCGATAATGCATCACATCATAAGTGTACTTAACTGTTAATTGATCTCATTCTCAGACACTCGGTAAAATTAACAAAAAAAAAGAATTACTTAGGAATGAAATAAAAATTACAGGTTAAATTATTGGAATTATGAAATTCAATACTGTTTTTGGATAAACTTGGTTGACAATCTACCTTTCACCCGGTTATAGCTCGTAGGACCGCAATGAGCGATTCAATCCACAATGTATTGTTTTCACTCTACCTACCTGCGAATTTCGTAACGGTCGTGATGAAATTGAATTGCCCTCAGTTGATTGGTTTACAGTACATTGTGTTTTGGTTAAGTATTAGTTATACTTGAATTACCTACACAATTTTAGACCAGTAATAACATTTTTATAGCGGGAAAATTGGCGATTCTTTATTATTTTTTATGTTATAGTGTTAGCCCTTAATACCATTATTTTATTGATAGGGATAAAATATAATAGTACTTTAATTTCGCTAAAAAGGCTTAACATTTTGGAAAAGTGACCACAGTGATCTTTTAAGCAAACAATGCAGGTCACTGCGCTCTTTCTTAGCAGTTACGTAAATCTAGGAACATTTATATTGTTATTCTTACTTGACAAACTTTAGTAACTAAATAATTTTTTTATACATATAAGGTAAACTTAGTCTATGATACAGTTAAATTTTATATAAAATTTAAATAAAATTGAGTAAACTAAATAATAACTTAAGTAACATCACTAAAAACATACAGTTTTTAGTGATGTTACGATAACTCCTTTTAGTCTATTTCAATTCCGTAATGAAGAGGAGGAGTAGGCCCCTACTTTATCAGCACTCATTTCCTCACTTACTAGGTGAAAATCAACCTGGGAATAGCTTAACAGTGGTCTTCTGTGACTCTTCCGGATGGCGTAAGAAAGCGGTTGCCGGATCTCTACCGTCATAGGCGCAGAGTGGCACACCGTGTGGTTTTAGTCGGTTCGATTTCAACACACCGCCCCACCGCAAACCCCAGTGGGGTGAAGGCCCGAGGGGGTTTCCACACGTAAAAAAATGGTCTTCTGTGACCCCATAATAATATTACGGAGCCTTATCCATGTATAAACCATTATACATAATTAAAATGTTATAAGAGCTACGCTAATTACAACATGAACAGGCCGGCTCAACCGAAGCAGTACAAGACTAACCTAAACTGGCAGCATTGGTGCTGTCGTCTTTCGTTGGTTAGTATGAGACTTGAGGACTAATGATGCAGCAGCATCTCGACAGGCCGACATAGTGCGGGTCTCCATTCTTCATTGTTCGTCTTCACAATGATATAGCGACTTCTACTCTTGGAGTGGAGTCACTTCAGCAGAGTCTTTATATAAAAAAGATAGGTAAATGAGAGAGCTATGCTTTGGAGTGATAGCTGGTACGTTGCTTTTTATACACTGTAGGGTTACCGGAGTTTCAGATTTGAATTATTCTTTATTTAACAGAAAAAACACAAAGATATCTGTAGGAAATAATTCCTGTGTTGCGATATATACAGACACTAACGCAGTCCCATTGAAATCAGTTATTATTATTTTTGAGTTCATAATTATTTATGTTATTTCAGTTTAAGTGACTGGCTTTTCAAGCGACTTTGTTCAATATAATCAGTTATTACGGTAATAATTAGCCTATGTTTTTAATAAAAACTAAAAGCGTTTCCATGTCAACTTTCATTAAACTTGGTTCATTGGTTTAGCCGTAAAAATGCAACAAACAGAATTACTTTAAATTTATAATATCTATATTGATAAACATATTTATACACTCATTTTGGCCAAACTTTTTCCGTAAACCAGTTTGAAGTCGGCTTAGAAGTCATACGATTGAACTTTGATTATTTAGACAAATAGTTACTTTCAAATTTATAATACTACAAGGTGAATATTATCTTTCAAAGAGAGACTCGTGTCACATCCTGCAATCTCAGATAAGGGTCATATTATCAAATAACCAGATAGATACACAAGACGCCCGGATTCTGAAGATACTACGGTTATCGGAGATCATTGATTGTGATGTGCATACATTTCCTGTTGATAGCGAGCGTAAGCAAAGAGTAAATAGATCAGAGGGTATATAACAGTGTTGTTTAAATACTGTACTGCAAGTAAATAGTATAATAGTAAATAGTCTGTTCACTTCGCTTTATATGTGTGATACACACATATTATTGTAGTAAAGTAAAGACGTACGAGACTGTACGGAGCTGGACCTCGTTGATAGCTCTATATGGAATTTATTTCCTTGACTGACTGATTGATGCATCAACTCAGAGCCTAAGCCGCTAGGGTCGATGCTGATGTTTTTTAGGTAGTAAGCTAAGCTACTAAAAAGGATTTTTGAAAATTTTGCCCATAAGTGTGTAAAAAAGGGATGAATACTATTCATCCCTTTGGAAGTTCGTCTTTTTCAGAGTTAGAAAGCTATCGTCATCAGTCCGTCGCAGTCCACTGTTGGGTATTGGCCTCTCCCAAGGCACACCTCAAACCTCAGTCTGCTTCTTCTTGATTCTGAACTCGCGGACTGGGTTTCCACTACTTGACGACCTTAAATCGCCTATTTAGCGTGGAGTTCTTGCTCCTACTGCATCGAGTCGCCGCCGCATTACGCAAGTCGTCCCACCACCTGACCAGAGTGCAGTGTCCAAATCAGGACACGCTCACTCCAGCGGTTATCGGTTCTGCGACATATATCTGACTACTTGCTACTTCATCAGAACCTCTCTCTAGAATGATAAGAGTTCTCTGTCACTGGTTGGCCTAGTCTGTGGTGTTTTAGCCTTTACTATTATTTTTACTGTAGCCTCTTAGTCCAGTCACGATATATTTTTAACAGTAGTTTTTGTAACTGAACGCAAGTACATGTGACCTTGTTGGTATGTTAGTTTTTGCAACAATTTAACTAAATGAACTTCAGGCGGCAACAGCCTTCATGTAATACTAACCTGCCATCCAATTACAACTGTACAACACTTTAATAAAAGACACTGCTTCGATATGATTTAAGGTTTAGAATTATTAGAAAAACAAAAAAAAAATAGAAAACTATAATTAGATACACAGTAACAAACTAAATATATGTAGGAAACTGAGCTATGCATCAAAAATTAAAGCTAAAGTCTGCTATAACGGAGGAGAGAAGACTTGAAAGCATTGTGGCTTTCGTGAAAGATATCAAGCTATAAGCACACGGTATGATAGTTTCTGCACATTCTGTTAAGTGGGTTATTATATGAAACATTATTGTTGCTGGAAGGAACACTAAACATCATATCATAAAAATAACGGATTTTATGTCTATGTGTTTACAATCATGACTGCTAAGTTGAATGAAGTTATATATTATGCCATATCAGCCCCCTTCGATTATACAAATGTTATTGTTAGTAGAAAAATAACAAATATACAGGAATGACGTCATCTAAGCGCGTGGTTCACGAGGTCAAAATAAAATTTTAATCAATAATATAAGAGACTTGTAACTTGGCTAAACAGGCAGGATCGCTAACTATGAGCTCAACAGTTTGTTTTTAAATTAGTTTTAAAAAGTCAAAGACCTTTGAATTTAATTGTATTCTTATATTAAAGATACACGCAGACGTGATTATTAACGGTCACATTGGACGAATTTAAAAACGTTTACAAAAGCTTTTGAAATATTGTGCCATACACAATTCATGAGCGGGCACAAAGCGTAAGACGTATTGCTGGGGAGATGAACATTAAAATGTCATTACATTTGACCTTTTTTGATGTAAAAGATGTATCGTTATTTTTACTAGCCATAGAATCGTAGCAGATAATTCTATATGAAATGTTCAGTTTTGTTGACCGAAGTTAAAAACGTAATAAAATATGTATTAACCATTGTTGTGTGTAATATTAGTGATGTTGATGTTCCTCTTAGTCGATTTCGGCCACGGCCGATCTCAACTGAGACCAGCTAACTACGCAAAAGATATTATAGAGCATATGCAATAACATAGGTGCACTCTCTGTTCCCTCGTTCTCTCAATCCGATGAGACGGTTATTTAATACACAGCACTAACGGCTTGACGTGCACTCCGACGCACGGGGTTGTATATTAATATTTAAACTTTATATCATACATTTAAAAAAAAACCAGCCAGATAAATCGGTTCTAACATACAGATATATCATATAATACTTTCTCACTTGCGCTAATGAAGGCGTACGATTTTGATTAACTCAGTCTTCATCTCACTGGGCATTAGTGTTTCAGTAAAGTTGCAATTTACGTATGTTATTTATATTATCATTAAATATACATGTTAAAAAAACCAGACAGATATGTCGGTTCTAAGGTGCAGGCAGATCACATAACACTTTCTCAGTCATACTAATTTGTACGATTTTGACTACAGGAAGTCAAATAGTATACCTAGCATTAAAATGAACTTAGCTACTTAGTAAGTAAGTCTGCCGTACGGTGGCCTCAGTCTATAGTGCTTTTAAAAGTAATGAAATTATTAGTATTAGAATTTTTATTTTCCATGGAACGCACGATGCACACAGATACATCTCAAAGCCGATGAAAGAGATAGCAATATCTCCTTTCTCTGCTTTTATTCATCTTTTCCCGTAAGGTAAGTACAACAGACTTATTTACAATCCCAAAAAAATCTGCGTCAACCAAACCTCCATAAATTATTTTATATTAATATAAATTATAGTATTACCCAAAAATTCCATCATCTAAATGGTCTAATTGTACTTGCAAATCGAAAAATTTACATAAAATACACCAATTCAGAACCTTAATCCACAATTTTATGTAAAAAAAGTTTAATTATCAAACTTGAGTTTTCCCGCGAAAACACTTGACACCATTTTTACTCACCAAATCAAGTGAGAAGTCATTACATTCGCCTTTATATTTGATTCCCAAGAAATATCGTGTTTTAAAACTTCTGGAAAACTTCTTAATCCCGGATGGTAGGTTAAAAGTTTTTGACGTTCTGCCTAAAGCCATTTTGAGAAGATTGAGTTCTTGTTACTACTTAAATAGAGGTCTGTTGTAACCGATTTACTCTAAATTTTAGAATAAGGTATTATTAAGATGGTTTAACATCAGTACGGTTTCTCGTGTTGTCATCTTTTCGTTGCCTACTGCAGATTATAAACACTGTCCTTGTGAATGTCAGTGTCGTAATTTAGTTTTTTTCTGCCAAATTTGGGGAAACTTGGCGTACGTATGTCACGTATGACTTCCTCGGACTTCAATACATTTTTCTAAACACAGTTTCAAATCCAGAACTCTTTTATCTTAGCGGCTGTTGATTCTGCGAGCAATATAGGCCGCTCTTTGCTACGTCATCTTACTGATTCTCTGAGCAATGTGGACTTCATTAGTAAAATATTCAAAAATTTGTTATTTGTTCTGTTCAGACTTCGTCCCGACGAATTTGAATAAGAAACAGATACTCAGGTATTCGGCTCTTCTTTGGTATTTTTTGATTGTTTGTTTGATTTTTAGTGTATTTGTCTGTGTCTGTATAATGCGTTGCTAAAAATATTTCTGTTGACTGAGATCACCGTACTTGCTCAGCTCTACATTACAAAAGAAACATGAAGTTTGTATTTTATAGTAATAAACCTCAATATAACTTCAAATTCAAATTCAAAATTATTTTTTCATCTAAGACACTAAGTAACATTCATCAACGTTAAATTGAAGCTACAGTTTTTAAAATCTTAGATCGACACAAACAGACGCCACAGATGTAGTGTATTGTCAAGGTGAATTAGGTGAAAACACCAAAATCCACTGCCTGCCTGTGTCGATCCTTAACTTCCAGTTTCCAAAATACGCAAAGCCTTATGAGAAGAATAGTGGCAAAGAAACTCATGGCCACTCTTTATTAAAAGTCAGATCTTCAGCTACAATAGTATTTGTAAGTATTAAATGAATGGTTAACTGTATGCCACCTGAATTCATTCAAATGCTTCAAAAGCTAACGTACTAACAAAAATAAACCACTGAATGATAATATAATAATAATAATAAATATTTCGGACATCTAATACACAACGCCATCTAGTCCCAAACTAAGCGGAGCTTGTATTATGGGTACTAGACAACTGATATGAATACATAAATACGTTTTTTTTGTAAATACATACATATTATACATAGAAAACACCCAAACTCCTAAACAGATATTTGCAGATCTTACAAACACTTGGTCCGACCCAGGATTCGAACCCGAGACCTCATGGGCAGCAGTTGCGTAATCTACCACTGCGCCACCGAGGCAAGATACCATTGAAGGTTTGAACTTAAAACTTAAACACATAAACTTAAGCATAAAATTAATTTGAGATAGATCGAAAAATCGAAGAGAAATCAACACTTACTTGCCTTACATCATATTGATAAAATAAAAAAATATTGAGAAACTATTGACGATATTAGGATAGCATATATTGAGGATATATATTTTGTAACCCAGATATAAGTTCCTTCGCCACAGTTTTAATGAGGAATATAATAACTCTGGTGACAGAACACCATCCAAGAGCTATTAAAGTGTCTCGAAGCTACATAAACTTTGATTACGAATGTTAGTTCGTGATAACGGGAAAAGGCTGAAATAATCTTTTTACCCAGACTACGCTCGAAGGTGGTTATGTATTTCGAGTATAACTCACACACACAACAACTAATTGAACCTCTTAAACTGTTTTTGTCTTAAACTCTTAAGTGACAAAATGTTTGATTTCAATCGGCATGTTACTAAGTCACAGGCCTTAGTAAGAATAAATTACTTCTTCACTAACATTTTTAACTTACAATTTCATAAAAGATTTTTGTACTACCTATGTATCCAAAAGGAAAAAAAAGTCTACTTTACTAGCTATTCTGGTTTTCTCAAAGGTAATCTTTTGAGAAAATAAATGTCTTTAACGATAGTTGTACACATGTTTATAACTTTGGCATGGTCTGCAGTCTAAACGGTTCAATGGATTTTGGTGTTGAAGGGTCGTTAAAGTCTCAACTGTGAGAGTGGATATAATAAAGTGGATTAAAAATAAAATTCGTTTATATATTTTCACATCATTATGTTCATCATCAGAGACCACGTCTCGGCAAACGTAGTGTAGGACGTCCACAAGCCAGGTGGAGTGATGATTTGCGCAAGACGGCTGGCAGGAGCTGGATGCGAGAAGCCATAGATCGAACTAAGTGGCGTGAAATTGGAGAGGCCTACGTCCAGCAGTGGACTGCGATGGGCTGATGATGATGTTCATCAGATCAACAGTCTTTAACCAGAATTTCATGCTACTATTCGTATTTCGTTGATAAATGCGAGACCGGAGGCCCATTGATGCAGAAGCATCACTAGGTCACCATGATGTGACACCATGCTGCATGGTCTGAATCCACAATGAGCATGATGACCACCATTCTTGGATTCTGCTTATGCTTTTCATAACCAGTCCACATCTGGAGATAGGCACGATTTATACTTTGGCAAGGAGGTTTTAGCCTACTATACCACATTGGCCCGATAGGTCGGAATAGAGCTTGTTTCAAGATTTCCTTCTCTTGGCTATAATGTTGTCCAGCATAATTTATTCCCTGTCACCTCGTTAGTCACCTTACGACGCCCATAATGGTGATAATATTGTCCCCTATTCATCCCATGAGCTGGGTGATTCGTACACTTAATCCTTCACTACACGGCTATTGTAAATTGTATATTTTAAGGACATAAGGCCAAGTGCTTTGTTAGCATTTGGGGGATGGGGATAGGGTAGGGGTTGGGATATGGGCCTCCGGTATCCTAACTTACTCCGTGAAACACAGCGTTGTTTCACACCGGTTTTCAGTGAGGCTGTGGTATTTCTTTCTTTCCTATCTCACTCCGATCGAGCTGGCCCATCCGTGCCGAAGCGTGGCTCTCCCACTCTGACTGACTTTGACTGCCTCGGTGGCATATGCTAGAGTATGTGACAGTTATGCTTGAGGTCTCTGGTTTGATTTCCGGGTCGGACCAAATATTTGTTTCAGAGTTTGGTGCTTAGTTTGGGACTAGATGGCGTTGTGTGTGTGTCAAATTATTATCTATATAAATGTTATCTGTACATAACTTTAATGAAAGAGGATAAAATAGTGATGTTAGAAGACCTTTGAAAATGATCGGTGGGTGATCCGGTTTCATAGCTCTATAGCATATTATTTCTTGAACTTAACACTTTCTAATTTATCTTCCAATAAATTCTCCAAGCTGGCTATGAAAATTAAAACTAAGACAAAATTAGCATTTCCCAATTTCAAGCTATTGAAAGCCATAAACGAATGCTTAGTGACGCTCTAATTTATGAAAATAATTCTGAGATTGCAATTTTACTGTCCACTCGTAAAATCCTTCGGTATTCGCCCAAATCTAATAAAGTGCGTTTCATCCACTCAGACCCGGGGATTACTTAAAAGTTAATTTTGTTAAAACATTCATAATCTTCGCACCGAAATCTCAGTCTCTAAGTTAATTTGCTTAAAGACTTAGCAAATATTTTTGATTGGATTTGCTTTCGTTTAATTTTATTACAGATTTTCATGTAAAACTTTTAAAAATCTGAGTTTCTTTTAGAGATCCAATATTGTCTTTTATATTTGAATTGAATTGCTACCTAAAACTTCAAATTGAAGTGGTTCCAATATTTGAAAATTGAATTTATGGCAGTACCAACTTGCATTTTGTCTTGAGACTAAGCCTTTTAAGTTTCGTATATACTTACTTATATTTTATAAAGACAAGTTCACCCGCGTTAATATATTTTCTTTCCCTAAGAGGATTCTGGATGAAAATACATCCCTTTGGGGGATGAATGAGTCTATTCTAAACATGGAAGGGATTTTGGTTAATTGTTTGTTTTTACATATCTAAACATACTCTATACAAATAAATAAAATTGGAGTGTCTGTTTGTAATATTAGAATAACCGTTTTTACTAAATGCATTTGTATGTACATGGTGTATATAAGAAAACAGCCTTTATTGTAATTTTTGCCTGTCTGTCTGTTTGTCCCGGCTTATCTCTGGAACGGCTGGTACGATTGGCCGATAGCTGATAATATAAAGAGTAACTTAGGCTAAATTTTTTAGACTAGTATCGCCCCCCGGCCGTATCTGCGGGTACAAAAACAAACAAGAATAACACTAAGGGGTTCAACTAATTAAACATAAGCTTAGTCACTAATCCTAAAAAGAATACATCATCATCAACATCATTATCTCAGCCAAAAAACATCTACTGACGGACTTATTGGTAGTAGAGCCACGCTGATTTCAGCAGGAACGGACCTGCTCGACCGCGGCGGTATTACTCTCGTGACTAACGTAAAAGGACAGCACGCATGCCGTGTCGTGTATCGTGGGTGAGTGCGAGACCGAAGGACTAATGATGCAGAAGCATCACTAGGTCAACGGGTGTGGGTTACCATGCTGGGTTACCATACCATGCATACCAATCATCTACATTCACAATGAGCATGATGACCACCACTCTTGGATTCTGCTTATGCTTTTCATCAGGTACAGTAGAGTCACGTTGGCAGGCCTTTACATAAAAAAGGCCTCCTTCAAAATGCATACAAGAAGCGTAATCAATACATACAATATACTAATCTACAGATGTTACAATGTATGCCTACAGAAAAACAGTTTAAGATAGTTAAAAAACAGCTTTGACACGAATATATCTTTTTATCTGTGGGAAGGCCACGCTTTGGCATGAATGGGTCTGCTCGACCGGAGTGATACCACAGCCTCACAGAAAACCGGTGTGAAATAGAGCTTGCACTGTATTTCACCGACTGGGTGAGGGAGGCCCATACCCTGACCCCTCCCCCATCCCCATCCCTCACCATCGCGTAAACGCCGGCAACGCACTTGTGACGCCTCTGGTGTTGCAAATGTCCATGGGCGTCGGTGATCGCTTACCATCAGGCGATAGGTCTGCTCGTTTGCCCGAGATTCCATAAAAAAATTGCTGGAATTTTCTTCCTCCATTTAATCTATTTCCCAAGGTAATTCAAAATTCTTTCAGACTGTACAACATCGTTTATTTAACCTACTCTCAGCAATCCTGCGAGGTCATCTGGTTAGTAAACCTACGTGACCTCTGTCCTTTAGAGCATGACCTTTTGTTCTAAATGCATTTAATGGAATATCCTGCCCCAATTACTACTACGTAGAGAGAAATAGGGCCACTATTGAGTGTAACAGTATTTTTAAATTGGCTTTCATTTCACTAGTATCCTTTACTTTTAGTAAGTTTTAGAATGTAATAGTTTATTTTCGGGCATTTAATACACCATAGTCCAATAATGATCAAAGTTTGTATTATGAGTACTTGACAACTCGTATAGATATAGACATATATACTTTTGTTGTGTAAATACATACATGTTCTACATAGAAAAGTCCCAAACTCCGAAACAAATATTTGCAGATCATACAATCATTTGGACCCGACCCGAACCCGAGAATTGAACCCGAGACCACAGCAGTCGTATATTAAGATACCATGGCATCGTAGTCACTTAATGATTGAGTTTTTGGCAAAACCATAAGGAAACAAATAGTCATTTCGTAGTAAGTGAATACGTAGTGAGTGATCGTAGTGAGTACGTTCGTAGTGAGTGATCATCAAATCAAAATTTAAAATCCAAAAGAAAATTTACCAATAACAAATGTTTAAATTTATTCCTTAGGTTGTAAAATTACGCGCTTAAATTGATTAAATTGTTATTTACCTGCCATGACGTTAAAATTGATGATAGACAAAAAACTTCGAAACTTCGATGTTTTTTACCTGACTGCGAAAGAAGGAGGCTTATGTTTTTAAAATGTATGGATATTCCTTTGGCACGCTCTAGAGCCTAAACAGCTTGTCGTATTTTTATGTGATTGGTGTCAATAAATTCGTCTTAGTCGTGAGAGTGACACAATAAAACAAAATTAAGGACTTTTGGCGCCAAAAAGGGCTCCCAAAAAATGTTTTCAAATTGGAGTGTGGTATCAAAATAAAGAATTTTTAACGGTGATTGCAAATATATAGACATAGTTTATATGTTCATTTAAAAATAAACTGAATTTAATGAAGATGACAGATATTGACGCAGTTGGGATTTTTTTAAATAATCTTACTTGTTTTAACATTTGAAACATTGGTAGAGCAAAAATAAGATTTGTACCAAAAAGTTTTATCAAATAAGAACTTATTTCTTTTATAAAAACCGTCGCTATAGTAATAAATATTTAAGAAAAAAAGGTGGAAGTAGTACGAAGTTAAGAACTACATATGTAAGTAGTTTCTTTGAGAGATATATATTTCATATGAAACTTTTATACAATTATTACATAGAAGTGGCTTGTCTCACTAGGTTCTAGAGAAAAATAACATTCTTTGCCCCTCAGGAACTGTGTACCTTCTCAGGTATAAAGTAGGTTGTGACATTCTCCGGCCTACAAAGTATTTCTTAGCAAAAGTAACGAATATTAGGTATAATAATTTGATGACGGGCTTTGCTCGGTATATTTTATTTGGGAAATTTTCTAAAAAAAGAATCCTAGTTAGACATATTATATTTGTATATAAATATACACGAATAGCTGGTTTATATGTTTTTTTATGGAATAGGGGGCAAACGAGCACACGTATCGCTTGATAGTAAGCGATTACCGCCGCCAAAGGACACCCGCAACATTAGAGGCGTCACAAGTACGCTGCTGGCCTTTGGGCGATGAGGAGGGAGATGGAGAGGAGGATGGGGAGGTGTTGGGATATGGGCCTCCGGCATCCTTATTCACTCGGTGAAATACGTCCCAAGAGCTGTTTCACACCGGTTATCTGTGAGGCCGATGTGTCACTCCGGTCAAGCTGACCCATTCATGTCGAAACGCAGTCTTTTATCCGTGGGAAAGCCACTCAATACAGATATCCGCAATTAAGATCCTATTCGCATATATTATATAATATAATACAATTAAATGTCAAAAAATCACGGTTGCCTGGAAGGGATTGCCGTTGAGCAATAAGGCCACCAATTGTACTACCGACCTACCTAGCTTTAAGTTATGTACTTAATTATCTGGTGTACAATAAAGCGAAGTATTATTATTATTAAATGATTTTACGGACTTTCTGTGGTGACACGGGCTTCAGACACGGGTTGCATAATTTATGTTTATGCAAGCTGGCGGGGTCGGTCATACGTAACATATTGCTTATAGTACCGTGTTTGTTTTCCGTCTACAACATAACAAAAAATAGAATCGAATTGAGAACCGCCTCCTTTTTTGAAGTCACTTAAATCTTTCTTCGTGTACCCCAGTAAGTTAAATAGTCAACCTATTGTTATTGGTCATAGACTCAAATTTGGACACATTCAAAGTAATCAATTTCGTTATAACTATGATGAAAAAAACCGCTTCGTTTGATTGTGAGAAATATCGTGCCGAAGCGTGGCTTTCCCACTGCTCGACAGGAGTGATACCACAGAAAACCGATGAGAAACAGAGCTCGCGCTGTGTTTCACCGAGTGAGTGAGGGTATCGGAGGCCCAAACCCCAACCCCTGGCCCTCTTCCCC
>PKRV01000229.1:0-185933 GCA_003709505.1 Hyphantria cunea | reverse complement strand
TCATCTGGGCCCGAACCGGTACGAGGACCGAGTTGACCACTATGGAGGCGCCGGGGGGCGGCCCGCGACGGGGCCCATGGAAGAGCAGGGCCTCCGTCTTGTCCAGGGCCACCCGCAAGCCCAGCGCCTCGATGCGCCCGACCACCAGAGACACTCCCCTGGTGGCCAGGCACGCCGCCTCCTGAAAGTTCGCCCCCCGGGCTGTGACTAATGTGTCATCTGCGTAACAAATTACGCCCAGCCCGGAGGGGAGACACTCGCGAAGGACCCAGTCGTACCCCACGTTCCACAGGAGTGGTCCTAGGACAGACCCCTGCGGAACGCCGCACGACATGGGTCGCCGTCTCAAGGCGCCATCTCGATCCTCGTACACGACGGTACGCTCCTCCAAATAGTCTGCCACCAGCCGCCTCAGGTACTCTGGCACCCCGTGGTACTGGAGCGCTTCCCTGATGCAGCTGAATGGCAGACTATTAAAGGCGTTGGCGATGTCCAGAGACACCGCCAACACCACGCCGCCACAGCTCACCGCCTCTTCGGTCACGGCCCTCAGGCGCACCACGGCATCGACCGTCGAACGCCCCTCTCGGAACCCGAATTGGGCATCCGACAGGTCTGGGCCCACCTCGCTGAGGTGCCGGACGATGCGGGCAGAGAGCACCCTCTCGAACAACTTGCCCGCCTTGTCCAGCAACACGATGGGCCTGTAGGCCGCGACCGAATCGGCAGGCCGTCCCGGCTTCTGCAGCAGGACCAGCTTCCCGCTCTTCCAGCACTCAGGGAAGCGTCCGGACGCCAAGCTAGCGTCCAACACCTCCCTGAGGCGGTCCGACATGTGGTCGAGGGCTCGGGCCATCACTGGCCCTCTTCCCCTACCCAAACCCCAAAGGTCGGCAACGCACTTGTAACTCCTCTGGTGTTGCGAGTGTCCGTGGGCGGTGGTAATCGCTTATCACCAGGCGGTACGTCAGCTCGTTTGGAGCCTATTCCATAAAAAATGTTCCTATGTGCTTAATTGTAAGTTCGACAAATGTGATTAAGAGATATAAAATAACTTACTTATTTTTCATATACGTAATGCCTCCACAGGCTAGTTGAGTATAGAATGCTAATTGAACCGATGAACAAATTGCTTCGTTTCAACGACTTTGTTTTTAAATTTTTAATTAAAACTCCATGTATTGGGGTTTCTCATTGGGACCTTTTTTTGACGACAAAGTGAAAACCATTTGAAGCGATGTATCCTGGTTTAAAATGTTTTAGATATAACACAATAAAAATGTTTTTAATTCAAAGTAGATTGCTATAGTAATAAAAAATATGAAAAGTTTATAATACGATTAAGAGATTATGCATAAATAGCTTATACTAAAAGCAATGATGCAAAAACATCTTAACAGACTGCCATAGTGTGGCTCATGTTTCATTGTTTCTTCTTCTTTTAATGAGATGGAAATCAGCCGGATCAGCTACTTCTGCTAATGTCAAGTATTTAAAGTCTTTAAATCTATGTCTTTGAGACTTCAAGTTTTCGTCATGAGGAAATTAATGACAAAAATATAAAACATATGGATGACATGATGTGGGGACCGTCTTTTGAAAAAACAAAAAACGATCTCCACGTTTCCTTGTTGCATTGTCTACATTCACAATGAGTATGGTGACCACTACTGTTAGATTCTACATATGAATGCCCAAATAAAAAAAAAATGTTGTTCAAGCTGATGTTTTTCCGATGTTCCCATTTCAGAGTTATAGTGTAGTGACAGTACGCCTGACCTAGTGGTTTAAACGGTGGCCATGTCACTTTCTACTTTCAAATGTTGCGGGTCCAAATCCAAATGCGATTCAAACATTATTGTTCTAAATCTGGGAGTTCTTTGTGTCCGTTCCATGCATATTTGTAAGGCCCCGCGCGAGTCAGGATTTATTCCCACAGCGGGAGTCGTCTATAAAAAAAATAAAATAATAAAGCGCAATAAAACAAATGAAGTGTCACAAATAGACAAATATTCATATAATTGTTGATAGCCAAAGAAGCAAGCAAGTGATACCCACTTGACATGGACACATACAACCCAAGAGTCAGAAGTTCATATCAATGCAAGCATATAAGGCATTAGTCTTAAATGATTGCCTCCTCCTCGTCCGTCGGAGTAAGGGAAAGATAGACCTTTGGTAACCTCTTTCACTAGATGAAACGTAACGTACGAGTCGTCTATCATCAGTTTTATGAGAGGCTCTTGCATCACTCCGATTGAGCATAGTAGCACCCGAAGTACTCTGCCATGGTTTAGTTTACACGTTAGTGCCCGTTTCTTAGTCTTAGTTTTTCACATGATATTTTAAAATCATAAATATACTAAGTGTGGAGGAACGGGTGTCATATCCCTCCAACACAAATGGGCGATCCCCCGACCAGCTGAGATGATTATGCCTGGTGAACCACAGCCCAATGGTTGAGGTTTGGATTTTGTATATTTGCTAATCGGCACGAGAACTTCTATTGCGGGATGCAGGATTGGCAGTTTCGTGGTGTACATTACAACATTAGATAGTGTTGTAGTATGTTTCTGTTGCGCTGTATGTGAAAGTCGATACCTTAACCATACAGAGTGTCATCGCCCCCATTCATGCTATGTGTCGTATGAGGTGACTACGCAGAATTACACCACTGCAATTAGAAGAAAACGTTTAAACAAACCCGATACCAACCTGTCTGAGCAGTCTGACATAATAGGCCAAAATCCCCTTTGCAAAGTGAGGCCTAGGTCCTAGTCCAGTGACTGTTAACAACTATTAATGATGATGATAATGAATATAAGTTTGAGGATTATCTGTACTTTACCTACATAACTGTTTATAACTCATGAATTTTGTATGCACTATATCTTTAAGGACCTAAAATATAGAGCTGGCAAAAAAGCTATCTGAATTTAGAAGCTAAAGATAGTAATTATAGCAAATATAAGCTTCTAGTGCCTAGAGAGTTGGACAGTACAAAGCATGTGCAAGAGATTTATTCCACATGGCTTGGAATGCTGTCATCTATCATTAATAGGCATGATGACAGTAACCAAGAACCACTTTAATTATTTTATGTATTTATCTGATGAAATGGGGTTCATTCATAGAGTATAAAATAATATAATATAAGGTTAAAAGTTAATTAACAAAAATAAAACTACAAAATACAGCAATCCGCCATGTTAAGTTGAAAACCAATCGGAGCGAGTACGTCACTTATGTTTAAATCTCACTTTGTTCGGGTATAATCGACGATCACTTTACTGTTTGTAAGAGCTATAATTGACACTGGCTGACATATGGTGACGTCGCGTCTTACACAAACAGACGCCATGACCGCACCGAGTGTTTTCTCGTGGATTTTAAATTAAAATAGCAATTTTATCCAACTCAAACTTTATTTTTAGTAGAAATATAACTGTTTTCGACTATAGGAGATACTTCAGAACATCATAAAACAGTTTTTCAAAATTAGTCATCATGCCTGTTGTAAAGATACGTAGTCAAATTTTTGATATAGTTATTTCATTTATCTATGTTTTATACAGAATTTGAAGGCTGAAAAGTTAGTTTGGTTGTACGCGATAAGCTCGGGAAATATTCGTTTAAATTGATAATTTCTTTGAGCGTTTATAGCTCTTATATTGCGAAAAGCGTAAAAGTTGAATGAAGAGTATTACCAAAACGGGTAAAATTTATTGATTTTGAGAAAAGTAGACGAAATTGTGTTAGTTAGCTTGTTCATATACATTTGTTTAAAAATTATTAGGAGTATAATTTTATTTTCTGTTGTTCAACAATGCTGTAGTTGTATTAAATCTCGCCAAAACAGAAAAGGTGACAAGAAAAAGTTTCAAAACTGAAACAACCGACTAAATAATAATTTTCTTATAATTCATATAGGGAATGTCATCCGAGCTATATTACAAACCTAAGAACTAAGTGTGTTATGTGGTATGAGGCGCTTATAGGCTAGTTGCACTCGGTGCTTAGAAACAATCACCGAGGGTAAGCAATGACGGCGCAGTCAGCACAGTTAGTAGCGTCTCCGTGATTCGGAGGCCACGTTAAGCAGTCGGTCTCGGTTGTTATCATACGATAACAGTCCTGAAGCTAAGTCAAAGGCCTTCAGTCGGCTTAAAAACATCCAACGGCAAGCAAGATACGTAGCCCCAACGTACGTATTCTTGTCAGTCCCCAACCCGCGCTTGGCCAGCATGGGGACCTAAGGCCTTAACACTCTCCTGAAAGGAGACCCGAGCCCAGCATGGGACATTATGGGTTGTTGATTTTGATTTGAAGTGTGTTATGTGAAGTAATATTGGAGTTCCTAGCGAGATATTGAAGAAGACAACCAATACGTACGAAAGTAGTTCATTTAGTTCATTACAATAATAATGCGGATTATAAGTATACTGTGTGGCGCTCATAGCCCAGTTGCACTCGGTGATTAGAAACAATCATCGAGGGTAAGCAACGATAGCGCGGTCAGTACCTGGATGGGTGACCGCTGGTGGCATGTTACCATGAGCGTCTCCGTGATTCGGAGGTCACGTTAAGCAGTCGGTCCCGGTTGTTATCATACGATAACAGTCGTGAAGCTTAGTTGGAGGCCTTCGGGCGGCTTAAAAACATCCAACGGCAAGATTTACGTAGCCACAACGTATTCTTGCCAGTCCCCAACCCGCACTTGGCCAGCGTGGGGACGTATGGCCTTAACCCTCTCCTGAGAGGAGACCCGAGCCCAGCAGTGGGACATTATGGGTTGCTGTTAAGTATACTGTACGGCCAACAAAATACAATACCAATGTATAGCAGCATGCTTAATAGGCAACTTAAACATAAAAAGCATACTCATTTCAAAATCTATTCAGTGATTTAGACTGCTAAAACTAATATCCATCCTTTTGGCTTTGCCATAGTAAAAATATAGAAACACATCTGTTTACAAACCCTATTAATATATTTTTTGTGCGATAACGTGGTAAAAGAGAGGACTGGACATGGTAGTAAAAATCTTCGTTTTGGCAAAGAAAACACAGTCGACAAGTTTAAGTTTATAACTATACTTACCCCTTTTAGGAATATAGGAGAAATATACATGTAAATTTTAATAATAATAACCACTGGAGAGTTCCACATACAGCGTAACAACATAATGCATGACAGCACCAGCTACCGAAGATACGTCGAACTACGAAGTAACGAAGAAACTACCAATCCTGCATCGCGCAATAGAAATTCTCCCGCCGATTATCACATATACAATTTTCCAACATCAACCGTTGGGCAGTGGCCCGCCAGGCATGATCACCTCGCCTGGTCGGAGGATCCTCCCTTTGTGTTGCAGGGACAAGACACCCGTTCCTCCACAAACCTTATACCCCAGATGTTGTATTTATTTATTTATTTAATGAGGTCTTAGCCACGAAGTGATTATTCCGCTACACCCAATGTTGGGTGTCGACCGACAAGATCGTTTTATAAACACAGAGCTGCGTTCCAAAACTAAAATCGTGGATTTGGGCAGAATACTGCCAAATTTAAAAGGGAATGTGCTGGACAAGTATGTCGTACGATACCGTACCGATAGGCCAAGGTCGTTGAACTCTGTGTTCATCAGGGTGGACCCTACGACGAGGCAGATCCAACAATCTTTAAGCACATCGCATAGAATAGCTGGTACCGTATTTCACATCCGGTTCCTGCCAGCCGTCCTACGCAGATCATTACTCGACCTGGCCTGTGGACGTCACACACTACGTGTGCCAAGACGTGGTGTCCACTCAAGAACCAGTTTACTCCAACGGTTATCAGTTCTGCGGCTAATATGGCCATCTGACACATAACGCCATCTAGTCCCAAGCTGAGCAGAGCTTGTATTCTGGGTACTAGACAACTAATATAAATATATATTTGTTTATATTACTAAATACACACATGTTATAGATAAATTACACCCAAAGATAAAATACAATAGCTGAACTAGCAATCAATATGTAAATATATATATGTAGGCTACACGAACATTATACACCTACCATATTTCGATATATTATTTGTAGCCTACACATAGATATGTTCAGTACAATTCATTCGTAAATTGCATGAATAGCTGTAAAAATTATTTGATCTCTTTACATCAAAGCCGTTCTTTCCTTTCAAAGGTTTGCTGAGAGATAGTCCCTTTTGTGATAAGGAAACCATTATGCATTGTACATCACAAAAATCTGTATAATACGTTTGTACCTGTCTTTGGCTTTGATGTGTGTTGTAGAGGTTTAATTTTGCTGATCATGTTTTTACACAGAGCAACACGTAGTAGATATATACAAGTGTTCCTCTCTGTCACAGTATAAGCCCGAATGGGCCCACGCATTATACTGTTATGATATAAAATGAGTTTATGAATGCTTAATATTCTGAATAAATAAATAAATATTCCGGACATCTAACGTACAGCCATCTTTTCCAAGTTCCAAGCTAAGCAGAGCTTGTGTTATGGGTACTAGACAACTGAAATATATACATGTATACTTTTTTATTGTAAATACATACATATAAAACATAGAAAACATCCAACTCCAAAACAAATATTTGCACATTATATGAACATTTGATACGAACCGGGAATCTCATAAGCTACCACTGGGCCGCTGCATCAATTGGATATTTTATTTAAATAGTTATGTATTAGTTCTTAGCGTCGATTGTATTGATATACTAATAATATAAATTCGAAAGGGACACTATCTGTCATACTTTCATGGTAGCGGTTTGCTGCACCGATTTCAATAAAACTAGTGGTCGCCTATTGGTTGAAATATGGCCATAATAATTTTATTTACTTTTATATCTGTCTCTGCTTCTTTCCCGTAAACTTAAACTGTGCCAAATTACACGCTTCTTTATTCTGCATAATTTTTATAAAGTGGGTTTCAAAGAGTTTCACGTATTAATATATAAATTTGGTATGAAAATATTTTGATTCAAGAGGAAGGACAAGTGAAGGACACATAAACGCGGACGGAGCCGCAGTTAAAAGCTAGACAACTTATAAAGTAAAGGCGTAAAAATTTAAAGCGTCCATATATATAAAGAAAACGAATCCATGCACAATCTAAAATTAAAAATTTAGAAGCACTTATTTTATTAAGCATACGCCAAAAATACCTTACAACATTTTAGAAAAGAGCTGATAATTTTACACTGTCGGACCTAAATAAATCAAAGCTGCTTAGCTAATAACTACTGCAAGGAAACTAGATTCAAGTAAAAAAACCGCATAGAAATCGGTCCATTGGTTTGAGAGCTACGATGCCACAAAGTGAGATACACACACGCAGACATCGACATCAAACTTATAACACCCCTCTTTTTGCAGCGGGGCTTAAAATATACCACCTGCCTAAGTAGAGGTCTTTATCCAGCAGTGGATTTCTACAGACTGGTGATACAAATGATGTACAGAGAATCCATACTTGTATCATAAAGCAGAAAACTTTCTTTGTTACTTTGGCCTCGCTAATCTCACGAACTATTAGTTTGAAATGAGAATTTTAATTTAGTGTTGAATTGTAGTTTTAGTTGATAGATAATTATATCACGGAAGACTACTATTATGCTACTAAAAACTATCATTATCATTGTTGATGTGACCTATAGTGTCACACTGCTGGGCTCGGGTTTCCTTTCAAGAGAAGGGTAAGGTTATACATCCCAACGCTGGCCGAGTGCAGGTTGGGCGAGACAACGTTGTGGCTAGTAATCTTACTAAAAAAACTATAGGCTGTATAAAATCACGATGCGATTTATTTCTTTTGAGATGTATTGATGTAGTTGCAGCTAGTAGAATGATGTTTTCGTAGTCGATTTAAGTCACGTCGGTCAGTCTCAACGGAGACCACCCAGTTATACTATAGTGCACAAGTGTATACGCATACACAGGTTAGCCATTAGAATATTAATTCAACGATTAAAAAACAGGATGCCTTAGTAGAAGTACAAAAACACTTCTATTAAATGTATTCAACAATCAAAACAACAATGTTTGAAAAAAATAATTTGCATATATCACCCGGGCCATTTGTAATACAAACCAATTGCACTCACTCATTCCATTCATGATTCATTCATTCTATCATTCATTCCATTAAAGTTAGTTGAATAGTTGTGTTAAAACAATTACCTTTTTTTCATTTTCATACAGATTAACTAATATATTTTCAATTTAAAATTCAGTTAACACAAAAGAAATTAATTCTAACATGTTAACTTACAGAGGTGGCTCTGAGAGAGCTTTACCTAAGCCTTTGGCGTTAAATGAACCATTCCACGGCTACAAGACATAGCTTAAATAAGCCACAAGTAACGAACCTTTGAGACTTTTTGTCCTCCTGGGAGGGCAATTACTGTTATCGTACCTATAGAAAAGAGTAACTACGTTTTAATGCCTTCATTTAACTGTTGAGTTTTATTAAGCTGTGATTGAGTATCTTAATTTGTATATCGGAATTTGCATGGTCCTCCGGTATCTTCACTCATTCTGTGAAACACAGAGCAATCCCTGTTTCGTACCGGTTTTCTGTGAGTCCGTGGAATCATTCCAGTCGAGCCGGCCCATTCATGCCAAAGCTTGGCTCTCACACATTACAATTTAATATATTTCAATAGTTTCAAATGTTTCATCGCTATTTTAATGCCCCATCCTATAAATAGGTGTCACAACGCATTAAGAGCTTATAAGTTTCAAGTTTTCCTTCTTTTTGAAATGCTGTTGTATTGCGTAATTTGATCTCTTAGTCACCTCTCATCACCACCTATAATAGGATATAATAGGGCTCACTCACGCGTTTAAAACAAACGAAAGAATTGCATGAAATTGGTTTTCTATTAGGCCCTGACATCACTACTTTTAATTAAACGTGTGCTTCGTGTGTATTGAATGGCTCATCTGACAAATAATTTGACTTATCTTCCATATAGATTATGTCTAATCATTTGACAGATGAGCTATCCGGAAATTATCTGTAACCGGTGAAGCAGGGTCTTGTTTAGTTATAAATTTAATAATAGTTTTCTATTACGTGTTTAGATAGAAGTCTCGTAATAGTTTTCTAATTAAAGAATGCTATAAATAAGATGTTAAGTTAAGCTATTCAAATTCAAGTGTCACCAAGATACCATTTATAATCAGTGACAATAAACACTATAGTGTTCTTAAACTTTTCAAATCAATATACATTCAAATTTTGGTAGTAGTAACAAGTCTCTGCTTTATTTTTACATTACCCAGAACACCATTAATGTATTTCTCTATAAGGATTAATATTTTAAAAAAATGACAGTAAGAAGAGATGTCACTTCACAGTCGTTTTCCATTATTTTCGATGAGCACGCTTGTATACAGTTCAACGCGCAAGTAAATACATGGTTCGTTTGCCGCAACATCACGTTGCGTTATATTTGTGTGTTCAGCGAATTTGTGTTAGAGTGTACGAGAGTGTAAATATTCGATTGACATTTAGACGTGAGTTTGATTAGTGTCTATGTATATAAAATACCTTCAGCGTGGTGACGGTAACAATAGAGAGTGTCACCACTCAATTCGTCATATGAGGCGTCTAAGGGTGGAAACTACGCAATACAATATTACTACAAAAGGAAGAAATATTTGAATCAAGCACTCTATACAAACCTGTTGGTTCAGCCTGGTTTAGTAGGCCGAAGCTTCTTTGACTGCCTCGGTGGTGCAGTGGTAGCGTATGCGACTGCTGTGGTTGAGGGCCTGGGTCGGACCATGTTTGTATTATCTACAAATATTTTTGTCCGAGTTTGTGTGTTTTCTATATATAATATGTATGTATTTACAATAAAAGGTATATCTGCATTTTTATCAGCTGTCTTATATCCATAATAGAAGCTCTGTTAGGCTTGGGACTAGATGGCTTTGTGTGTTAAATGTCCGAAATATTTTTTTTTCTAAGTTGAAGCCTATGTGGTGTTTAAAGCCTGATCTAATACATAAATTCTCGTGTCGCAGTGTTTGTAGTTAAACTCCTCCGAAACGGCTTGACCGATTCTCATGAAATTTTATGTGCATTTCGGGTAGGTCTGAGAATCGGACAACATCTTTTTTTAATTCCCATAAATGTTAAAGGTAGTCCACCCTTAAATTTTTTATTTTATTTTGTAGCAAAGCAACGTTTGCTGGTCAACTAGTAATGATATAAAAAACCCATTCTGATATGAGAAAACGGGACAGAAGTTAGCTTTGAGTTAAAGCGAGGCTCTTCCGATCCCTTTTCACAAACTAGGTTGGGATCGGTTGTTAATCCACTACGACACGTATGAAATTGGATTTTTTTACGCTCCACAGCCTAAGCACCAGAAGATATTGCAGTTCTGTAAGAATACTCTTTAGGGATCTAACTGCCCGGCACGATTGTTACAGGTGTTCATATTCTAACTGCGATCGATAACTTAACCTCTCACTATAAAATAAAACAAGTCTATATATTAAGAAACTTGATAGTCAAAAGTTAGAACAGTAATACTGTAATGTTTGTTTGATTTGGACCATAGAGACATGCCTTGACCACACAGAAAATAGTGGTCATTTGATGGTTTTAAACTGCGTGGAATAGAAAGAGTGGCAGCACAATTGTAAAGTTTACCTAGTATACATGAGCGCTGGTGGTCACTTAACATCATCAAAAGGACGTAGAGCAATACCGGCCGACGGGACGGTGGTGATGACCGATATTAAAAGTCTGTCAATGTTTCAAATCTTCACACATACATATTTTAGACTTACACACAAAAATAATTTCCTGTCACTATGATATGATGATCTAAGGCATAACATTTAAAACAAAATATTTGACTACCTCGGGGGCGCAGTGTAGATGAATTTGTTGTTTGGAGTTAATTAATACTGTTTAAAGTACAAGGCCATGTTAAATTCATATTTCTCAGATAGAAATTTAACACGGCCTCAGTTTTACGACTTACCGTTATTAAATTTTCGTGCCAAGATAATCTATTAAAGGGATATGTAACAACAATGGAAAATATATAAATACATTTTGCGTACGGGACCGCCGCTGTAAATTAGTAATTCTGTTGCTGATGACATAATAGAGATAATATTACGCACTGAAATGAATAAAAAGCAATTTTCAACTCTACATAATTTATGTAAAATATAAATCTGGTAAATTAAATTGGTATTACAATATGTTAGAAAAATATTGGCCTGTTTAACTGTCGCATGTTAGGAAGATTGATGGTGGTTTGATTTTTCTGTTTAGGATGTGTGTTTTTTGACAATCACCATCATCATCATCATCAGCCTATCGCAGTCTGATGCTGGACAAAGGCTTCTCCAATTTCATACCACTTAGTTCGATCTTCGGCTTCTCGCATCCAGCTCCTGCCAGCCGTCTTACTCAGACCATCACTCCACCTGATCTGTGGACATGCCAGACTACGTTTGCCAAGACGTGGTCTCCACTCAAGAACCCGTTTACCCCACGCCACACTTCACCATGAAAGGGCCTGCTCGACCATACCGGACCACGATCTCACAAAAAATCAGTGTGAAACAGCGCTTGCGTTGTGTTTCATCGAGTGAGTAAGCTCATATTCCATCGTGTTCCTCATCCTCCAAAGGCCAGCAACGCATTTGTGATTCCTCAGGTGTTGCGAGTGTCCATGGGTGGCGGCAATTGCTTACCTACAGGCGATATGTCTGATCGTTTGCCCCCTATTCTATAAAAAAACTGTTTGTTATAATGTAACTGACATTAGCTTTTAAGAAAATCTTTTCCATTCGCTACGCTACAAATCATTAATATAATTTGGTCTTTTTAGTTAGTTTCAAATTAACATCGATCAGAGCTCAATACATTTCAATAACTTAACCACGCTCGAGTGTAGTAATAGCCTCGTTCAAACACCTATGGCCACTAAAAACTGAAAACATAGAAATAAACCATTTCTGTTAGAATTCGTGAATAAATTTTATATTTAATCGAAGCATCTTTGGATACAATTTCTTCCCATATGTTTCCATGCAGCACGTTACCCACAAATTGCGTTGCATGGATTAGCAAGTATTACCAATTGGTTGGACTCATTATAAAGTCACGTGTATCATGATTATGTAATTGTATATTCAAACAAAAATATCGGCATCAGTAAAAAATTTCCGACCGGAGTGATACAACGGCCTCACAGAAAACCGGTGTGAAACCGGTTTACCCGTTATTCCATTAAAAAAACAATGCCGATGATAAAACTGATCGTAAACTAATTTTATGCATAATGCGTCTAAGTTATGGCGGAAATTTTAGGTTTATAGCATTTATCTAGACTTTTTCATAGTATAGATGTAAACGAGCAGACGAAGCGCTTGATGGTAAGCGATCACTACTGCCCATGGACACAAAAAACTTAGCATATTAAAAAGCAAGGAAAAATGCTTTACAGCACTTTCCTGGGCGACCGATGTATACCTCCAGTCGACCCGTAAGTAATACGCCTTACAAATAGTGATGGTACCTTTTTAAAACATTGTTTGTTATTTGAACATTTAGAAATTATTGAAAGTAATAATATGTTTATTTACTACATGGAAAATAGGAACGGTTTCATATTTATCCACTGAAGTACTATTTTACTCTGTGTTCTATTTCCTTCTTTACTTTTTTTTTTTAAAAGGCAACTTGTAGGGGACTAGGAATATACATTCTGTGACGCGGAGGACTTAACAAACATACATAAAACGCAGAGAACACCCAGACTCAGAAAAACAATTTGTGGATCAGACACAAAGTTTCATCACATTTGGGATTTGAACCCACAACACTTGACGCTGTAGAAAGCAGCGTGGCGACTGCTTGAACTACT
The DNA here is from genome assembly GCA_003709505.1 of Hyphantria cunea. NCBI lineage: Eukaryota > Metazoa > Arthropoda > Insecta > Lepidoptera > Erebidae > Hyphantria > Hyphantria cunea. Next base: position 172,994 of record PKRV01000229.1, on the reverse strand, counting down.
ACGCCAACTATGCAGTCGTATTGTGACGCAGTGAATAGTTTTAAAGAGCGTAACGTTTTACAACAGAAAACTGTTTCTGGATTGTGAAATGTGATCGTATATTTGTAGAAGAGCGTACGCTCCAGCTTTGAGAATCCGTTGATATCATTTCTATGTATTTATATGTTTTATAGCATGTTTTAACTATCGTAAGAGGTAAGGCCGTTCGTAGGACGAGAGCAACTCGAACGCATACATGTTCAAATAAGTCCGCACGCTTTTATAGCTTGAGGTTTCAGTAAAAGACAGCTTCAGGATTGATATGGTTTGTTCAGTTCACACAGTGTAGTCACTTCGCAGTTCAAAATCCGACACACTATTGACGTTACATTCTACATACTAATTAACAATTAGTAACGTAGGGATGCGGATTCCCAACACACACAAAGCGCTGCTGCATCGAATCGTAGATGTTTGTTGTCATTACAACAGTCGTAGCACTCGTAGCGTACTGGTGTAGTAGCGTACTGGTCGTTATTTCTTTAAAAAAATAACTGGATTTTGTTTTTTTTTACTTTTTACGACTATTAATTTCAATATGTGATATTATATATTATATTTTAAATGAATATGAAAAAGTGATTAATTGCGTGAAACTGATTGAAACGTTTTTATTCTTGATAATCATTCATTCGGTGAATAAATCAACATCAATCATCAACAACCCATAATGTCCCACTGCTGGGCTCAGGTCTCCTCTCACGAAAGGGTTAAGGCCATACGTCCCCAAGTTGGCCAAGTGCGGGTTGGGGACTGGCAAGACTACGTTGTGGCTACGTAATCTTACCGTTGGATGTTTTTAAGCCACCCAAAGGTCCTCAACTAAGCTTCACGATTGCTATCCTATGATAACAAGCGGGACCGACTGCTCAACGTGACCTCCGAATCACGGAGACGCTCATTGTAACATGCCACCAGCGGTCACCCAACCAGGAACTGACCGCGCCGTCGTTGGTTACCCTGGCGATTGATTGCAATCACCGAGTCTAACTGAGCTATGAGCGCCTCAAGAATATGTATATAATATAGTAATACATTAATAATATAAGTGTATGTATATCATTGCAAAGAGAATTGTATTAGTATAAAATAACTTTGTACGTTGCTACTTGTGCCAAGGTATCAAATAAATAAACCCGCCTACAAATTACTACCCCTATCTTACTAGTTATCAAGATTTATATTCCTTTGTTACGGAGCCTAAACAGTTTTTTCAACGGGCAACTTTGACGCAAGAAATAAATAAAAAATAAGCAGAACTTTCCAGATACCTTAATGTATTGGTTAGCTAAAGTGACACTCACGTTCCATTATTCACTATTACTAATGGATGTATAGGGCCGAGTGAATTATTTACTTCTAATAAAAAAATAATGCGACATTATTACGACAGTCGAAAAATTGTTGAACATTCGTAAGGTTTGATGCCGAAAAGAGAAGTCATTTATAATGTGTAGGACGCAAACGAGCTGACGAGTCACCTGACGGTGAGTAATCACCCAAGGATTCCTGCAACTCAAGAGTCACAAAGATGTTGCTGCTCTTTAAGTCCCTCCTTCTAGATATAAGAACTACAAAAGAAGCGGACTGGCTCCAGTAGCTTCATTTATTTATTAGCATTTCGGCCGAAAAACGTCTACTGCTAGACAAAGGCTTCCCTCAAGATTCTCCACAACAACCAGTTCTGTACTGCTCTCATCTAACGGCTTATAGGGTAATAGGTAGTACCGGTTCGCGGTACCATAATATTATGATCAAAACGAAGCACTATAAAGCAATATAGTTTGTTTAAACTGAACAAGCATTCGTGCAATTCATTTAAAAATACGAATTAATTTGCATGCAATAAATACGGAATCATAATTGGTACATTACAATGAAGTTGATCCAATCATTTGTTGTGTTGTATGTGATAGGCGATGTTTACCAAGATTAGCTACCGTTCTGCTGTGGTTCTTCTAAAATGATTTTGAAGGTAATTATAGACTAATTACGGTGTCATCCTACGTTAAAAATACTGGTGTCTTTCGGCCAATCCAAACATTCGAGGTTTTATTAACTTGTTTCACCTGTTTGAAAGCAAAGAAGTTATATAGGTAAATACAAATGAATATGTCTTCAAACATACAGTTTATGATAGTCGTGTAAGCTAAACCAAAATTTCTAGTTTTTTGCTAACACAGTGTTATCTAATTGCGGAAGTGCAAAACCGGAGGCCCAATGATGAAGAAGCATCACTATGCCGGCGGCCTTAGTGTGTGTCATTGTGCATTGTTGGATTATTGCATTCGCAATGAGTATGATGATCATTCTTGTTTACTGGTAATGCCTTCCATGAGGTAGAGTAAAGAGCAGGCCTATACATTAAAAAGTAAAATTATTATACATACTATACAATTTTTTATCCCATTTGGGAATAGAACCAAGAGAACTCATGTTATCCAATTTAGTTCTAAATCACTAAATAGACCAACAGCCCGTCAATCTATGCGTATAATCGTAATATATCTTGACGTTTTCTATCTCCATCAGTCGAATGCCTCAGTTTACCGACCCTTCATATATCATATTAGTTTTTACTGCCAATCTGACGCACATCAAGCTCAGAGACCGTTCCCATAAATCTAACGATATAATGACATAACATATATCATTCACACGGTTCGATATCTGTCGATAACTTTTTATTTTTGTGCTATCTCATCTTGATAACTTATTTTAGAGGTATCAAATCAAAATTAGTCCTAATAGCATTGCTTTTAAATTATGCTCAGAATTTAGGCTCATTATGTTTTAAAAAAACTAAACAAACGAGATTTCATTTAATTGTCGTGACTGCCTCGGTAGCGTAGTGGTAATGTATGCAACTGCTATGCTTGAGGTCTTCGATTTCCAGGTCGGACCAAATGTTTGCATGATCTTCAAATATTTGTTTCGGAGTTTGGGTGTTTTCTATGTATAATATGTATGTATTTACAAAAAAGTATACATGTATTTACGTCAGTTGTCTAGTACCCATAACACAAGCTCTCCTTAGCTTGGGACTAGATGGTGTTTGTGTGTAACATTTCCGAGTTATTATTATTCAAAATTTCAGTAGCCTAACTTCGGAATACAGTCAATAACATTAACAGATTCTTACTAGTCAACAACTTAACAAATGTAATACTCTTAATTAATAAAATCAAAATTAATACAACACTGGTCCTTTTACAAATATTCAGAGGGTATTACAATTGGACATTTCCGCCCGCATTTACTGATTATTATTTTATGATTTTTAGTGTAAAAATATGGTTGCCAAGTACGCCTTTGTATACACATTCAAATACATATAAAAATAGAGTAAAAACCACTCTGATTGGACCGGTATCTTTGCTTGAAAAAGTTTAAAACATAGCTCACTAAAGTGGTACAAAAACAGAGCTGTAAATTCTCGGCTCTTAAGACGATGTTAGGTTACGGGACATTTAAAAGCACTCAAGAGACTTTCTCTAAATAGTTAGAACTTCCATTATTATTTCACCTGAGCTCAGTTTAACTTTGGGGAATTATTGAACTATTTTTCTAGAGATTTCAATTTTTATGTAACTAACAGTTATCGTTTTTTTGTATGCGTATTCTGCCTGATGGAAAGTATGAGCAGAATCCAAGAGTGGTGGCCGCCATACTCATTGCAAATGCGGACAAAGTAACAATGCCGGATGATAATTCATATGATGACTAACAATCGAGATGCTTATGCCATATCGGGCCTCCTGTCTCGCACTCACCAACGAAACACGAAAGCATAGTTGTCATTATAGTTTTCTTTATATGACAACAATCATTTATTTAAACTTTATTTAATTGAACATATTTATTTAAACATTAAAAAACAGTGTTGCTTTTCTCACTCCTATTTGTTATATAAGCCTTATTTGGCTTATATATATATTCAAACGTTTAGTTACGAACCAAATAAGTCTCACTATACCATACCAAAATAGATAGATCATAGTAAGAAATGCATACAAATCCCAGAAAAAGACAATGAGCCTATAATTTGGCCCAGAATGCGATAGGGTTCATATATCTATAAACACATACGTGTGATCATCGAATTCATAATACAAGAACATAATACACAGCCCCTATTTACTAATGAAGGAGATAAATATTTGTTAACAAATTAATGTATGTCGACGACTGGGTCGTAAATTACAGAACCATTTTCTCCTATGACGCCGCTATCCACTAACGACCTTGAATCGCTGTTAGTATTAGATCTTCTAGAGATGTTAACGGTCAGAAGTAGAGAAACTTTATCTAGTTTGGAAGTAGTTTATGTAACTACACACTACTACTAACACTATCGATTGTCGGCACTTCATGGAACTTGTTGCAATACATTCTAAAATCAATATCACTTGAATTTATTCCACTATTTTAATTAAGTTTACACCTAACTGAGTATAGAAAAGAAGTAGTTTAGTTCAAGTGAAAGTTTGTAATAGATGTATTTTCCGGTGAATCGAGAACCGCCTCTTTTTTTAAGTCGGTTAAAAAGGAGGATAACTAAACACAAATCCTACACCCACCTGGCTATGAAAGATGATTCCCAGCAAACTATTAAAGACAGTTGTTGATATTAACTAGGTCATTATTGGAAATTTATTAATCCCTCGTTCATTCAAATTAGTTCATTAGTTTATACACTACAGTGTAACACACAAATATACACAGACTGCCAAAATTATTATCCTTCCTTCTGGTTCTGGTTTCACCGAAGTTGGGTAAAAAAATGACGTTACTTAGCTGGTATTACACGAGACCTATCTTTATATATTTAGATAGATTTAGATTATTTACACACACGCACAGAAGATTCATATCTTCTGTGTGTGAATAATATCCTCCTAAGCGGCTGAAGCTATGTTATTGAATATTGTATGTATTCCTCAGGATTCAAGGATAGTTTAGATTGAAAAAAAAGAAAAAGAAATTGATTCAATCCGCGATGTTATCTGAGGGTGAAGTTATAGCGCGTATAACTCCGGGGGGCTTATCTAGTGTTCAATATTTTTTCAGTTCAAATGATAAACTAATTTATAGACATTTTTACAAGACGAACTTTACATGACATTTTCTGAGATTCACTCTAGGAAGAAACACTGATACAAACCAAAGAGGTGCTTTTTACTCCGTGAACAATATTAAAGGAAACTTATTGCGGTATAAATTTCTGAAATGAACTCCACGTGTCCTTCAATCGAGATAAAAGCTTTTGTTCACCACGTAATAGTTTAAGTTTGAACATGTTGGAATGCAATAACTATGAGTTGGGGTTAGACCTAAAGTTAGTGGTCAAACGGTTATTTGTTAACTTTGCGGTTGTGAATTTCAAATTGGCAAATTGTTACAAGCATTTTATGAATAATTTTTGGATGTTGTACATCATTTTTCCGCTACTCGGTGATCAGTGGCTCAATGGAAGAGAAACCAAGACATCACCGAAAGCCAGCGTTCTTTTTTTTACTTTCTACCGTCTAAAGGAGATCACTGAAGCCAAAACCCAAAACAAAAGGCTTGTGATCCTTGAATTGTTGGTCTTGAGTAGGTGATTTTCTAAAATCCGTATATACAGAACTTAACGTCAACCCGAAACGAGGTGACAGGATTATTGTAACCATCATAGGAAAAATCAGAAAATTGTATCAGATGCAGTTTGAAAATTATTGGCATTTTAGAAAAACCTAGAAATATGGCCAAATTGTAACCATTTTTCGGTTATAGTAGTAAATTTTTATTGTTTTCTTTTCATTTAAACTTTGAAACCGTAACCCTGAATAACATTTCTAGAATCGCAGTCAAAAATAAGCAGAACTGATATCTTCTTTTCGGTTTGAAGTGTACCGAAACGGTCTTCTGTATAAAGGCTTTGTTTTGACCGTTTAGATTGGAATAGAATAAACTTTACTATACACCAATTGATGCACTTATATTTGAGCTAAACAATATAATGACCATGTACAAATGGCGGCCTTATTTCTAAAAAACAATCTCTTACAGGCAACTTTTGGATGGACAAATCGACTGTAGAAACACAAAATCATGGGTTGTATTGGTGTTCAAAATAAATATAGCAATTTACTCAATTCAGATAAAATTACATAAACTAAATATAAAATATAGTTTCTTTTACTTATTGCTTAGGAGAGAAAGATACTGCTGGTTTTGCAAATATCTTTCTTGAAATCGGCAACGGTGATTATTTTAAACTTGACGGTAAGGTAACAAAAAAAATGGGAAAGAAAACGGTGGCACTGACTAGAACTGAACCTCGAACGAAACTGCACTAGAATCGTCAAGATCCCAAGGGGAAAAAAGATCTCTTCCCCTTTGAAAGAAAGAGTGAAAGATTTGAATCATGTAAGATGCATGAAAGGTGAAGCTGAGACGGTGTTAATAAAAGATAAGGATATAAGTTGTAGATGGATAACTTACTTCGAAAAGCTGATGAATGTGGAAAATGGATGGACTGAAGTGTTAAATGATGTGCATGTGAAAACGGAATTGGTAAATGAAGTTAGTGCAGATGAACTTAGAATGGCAGTACGAAGTTTGAAAAATGGAAGAGCTGTTGGGCCCGATGAAGTATGGAAGTCTACTTCGCGATGACAATAAACAAGTATCCAAAACAAGTACTCAAATGTAGTTGAATAGGTTCAAGAAAAAAAAGCTTCTCTAATGGCCAATTTCACGTAACTTGCTCACGAGTAAGCTTGCCCAATGGCTTATTGGTTTTGGCACCTGGATCAGTGAAGTGAAGAATATTATCTACTAAGAAGTTTTGTGAGTTTTTTTTATTTACTGTGTTTGACATTTATTTATTGACTCAAAACTAAATCTAACGCAACTGAAGCCACGGGCAAAAGCTAGTATCCTAATAAATTTCCAAAGTTACAAGCCCTCTATTGAAATAAACTAGCTAATAGAACGCAGACTGAAAATCCAAAAACGGTGACTTACAAATAGATAACTCGATTAAAACTCGATACAAAACCGAATAGACGATGTGGTTAAACCGATTTATTACGTCACTCGAGCATTCGAGATGTTGTCAATGGAGTGCGGTACTTTGTCACGAGCCCGGCGAAGCGGACCAAACACAATAAAATTGACTGACGACAGTTTATTGAATCAGGTCTATCAGAAGATGGAACATTGAGTAACGAGAAGGATATAAAGTGAAATAATTCTGAGAACGTCATACCTTTTTTGCATGCACTTTACGGATAGGTTTCCATTTGCTTGCTTATTGGAAGAGTACTTTTTTAAGAATCTGTCGAGTTGAATATTATGAAGTGTAATTAAATTTATTTATTTTACAACTATAAATTATCCATCTAGCGATAAGTGACTCAGAAAATTTGATTTCCGCTATGATTTGTATTGTTACAGAGTGCCATTTGTATACCTGTACAAGGTGGAATTTTGTAATGCCACCTAAAGGGAAGGGTACTATTAATATTTCAGATAAAAAAATTAACTCAACGAAAATATTCCTTTATTTTTTAAAGGAAAAATTGCATTCAAATATTTCTGAAAATCCGCTTGCCGCACCGGAGAATCGAACCAACTAAAATCTGAAAAAAATACACCCTCTACTTTTATTGCATCAGGTCAATCATAAGGATGTTTTTTTTTCGTGGTAAGGCAAACAAGCAGACGTGTCGCCTTATGGTAAGCGATTACCGCCGCCCATGGACACCCGTAACACCAGAGGCGTCATAAGTGCGTTGCCGGCCTTAGGGGACGAGGGGAAGGGTTGGATTTTTTAATTTTTTTTTTAAAAATGAATCCTGTCCACATAGAATTACCGAACCCAAAACCGCCTGCATATGAAATTGCATGATAACCGTTGGAGCCGATTCCGAGATGTGTACAAGAACCGCGCGTTTAAAGGTAATAGAACTATTGATATGTATTTACGTTTATCAGTGGTTTAGCTGCCAGTAAATTACAGTGGTTAAAGTAGTAACAAGTAACAGTAGTATAGTATGTCTAAACATACTGTTTATTTTTCCTTCAACTGGGCTATAAACGTTTATATTATAGGTAAGTTATTTTATCCTCGACTGGGTATCTAAACCTCTATGTAATAGATAAATTATACCAAAATACAACACAAAATATTGGTCTTGGGTGAGAATTCAACTCATGAACTCTGCAACAAGTAAGCTCCACTAGCCAGTACGTCATCAGGACAATAACTTTATCGAGTTTTCACTATCATTCTGCAAAAAAAAATGTTAAGGCAAACATAATGTGTTCATTTTATGTGTAATAATCCATTTATTTTCGGTTTCAGTTGTCAGTACACCCGCACGCGATTGTAGTTATTGTTGTGGAATACGAATACATTAATTCATACAAATTAGATGCTTACTTAAGAAGTAAAGACAAATTTCATAAAAATAAAAACATGTCGTTTACACGTTAGAACAGTCAACAAACAACCATTCACAGCACTGCTTCGGCGTAAATCGACAGATTGTATTTTAAATGTGGATGTAAGTGCAATCGGCTTCTTTGATTTTGCTTTCACAAAAGCTGCACGTCTCTAAGCGAATGGACTTTACCTATACCAACCGTTTTCTGTATCTAAGCAAATGGACTTTACCTTTAACCACAATTTTAAATACTTCTATCTCTAGTTAAAACTATAATATTGAATACAGCAGCAAGTTAATCTGTAATAAATCTGCATCATTATGGAAAATAAACAACGTTTCGATAATTTATCTTACCAATGTGCATTTAGTTATGCTGTCTAACATATTGACCTACTAACATCTTGAAGAAAAGGGTAATTATCGAAATAACCCTAATCTTTCTTAGTACGCTTATCCCCTAGGACTGTGTTATTTATTCAGCGTAGAGACGACTTTATCTTGTAGGTCAATATAATACTTGTGTACTGAGTATTGGCTTTAGTGGAATACAATCAGAGAGAAAGTGAGATAGAGCATACAAATTGTGACAGCAGGTCTCAGTTACAACTTTTCTTGCCGCAAAAATACTGTTTTGTATGAAAATCGAACTAGTTACCTGGCTTAGCAGAATCGATAACTGCAAACAGGTCCGTTACCTTAATCTATACTAACATTATGAATTCGAACGTCACTCTCTTTTTTACGAATGAAATTTAGCATGGAGATAATTTGGTTTTTGAGAAAGAACTTAGATTACTTTAAGTCGCGATAATAGACAAATACATGGGAGGAGCCATGAGCGAAATCAACTGCAACTTGTTTAATATTCAGGCATTACTATTAATTGCGTCATAAACATAAACACTATTAATTTGAAACTATATCTATAGTGAATCTGATGAAATTATTTCTTTTATGGAATTGCGGGCAAACAAGCAGACCTATCGCCTGATGGTAAGCAATTACCGCTGTCCTTGGACACCCGCAGTACCAGAGGCGTCATTAGTGCATTGCCGGCCTATGCGGGTTGGGGAGGGGGATGAGTGGAGGGGTTGGGGTATGGGCCCCCCCAGTATTCTCACTCACTCCGGTCGGTATATCATTCCGGTCGAGCCGGCCCATTCATGCCAAAGCGCGTCTCTCCCACGTTTAATTATCACACTATTTATTCCTAATTTATTTTATACTGTCCATAGTTCTAACAATAGTACTAGATAAACTTTTCAATCTTTTAACGCAATGTTAGTGCAAAATGTCATACTATAAATTTTGTTTGTGTCATGTCTTAGATTCCTCTTTTTTTTGCTCGCGCAATCTAGTACATCTATTTATTTACGTATAGTTCATAACTTTTTAAATAAACACAGTAAATATCAGCCGAAGTACATCTTTATTTCGGTTTTATAAATGGACGAACAGCTGTAAGTGGCTCCGCAAACATGGTTATTTGTTACTAGATGACCCGGCGAACTTCGTACCGCCATATTTACATATCTGTCTCAGCTTCCCACAGGCAGTATAAAGTAGCGCGCAAAAAAAGGGTTTTTTCCGTCGTCTTTATAATTTTTTTGGTATACAAACCTTTTCCTAACAATGACGTACACATAATAAATATAGTTATTTAGTTTGATGCATCCAATCGGAAGTTATGCTACATACATTTTGGCGATTCATTTTTATTCCTATTATGGGAGTAATTTCTTAAAAGTCTGACTTGGTGGGCGCTAACATCATTAAAAGTGTTGACTTTTGGAAATAGTTAATAACAACATAACGTTCAATGAAAGTAACGTAAAATTTATATAAACGAGATATTTTTGTTAAGCACTAAATGACTTAAAAATTGTCTGAAATCGAAAAGGAAACAATCAGTGAAAAAAGGAAACAAAGTGGATACGTTTATGAAGATTTCTGTTGTGTGAAAGAGCCACTCTTCGGCACGAATGGGCCAACTCGACCGGAGTGAAACCAGTGCCTCACAGAAATATAGAGATACAGGAGGCATATAGCCAACCTCTCCCCACCCCACCCCTAAAGGCCGGCAACGCACTTGTGAAGCCTCTAGTATTGCGAGTGTCCGTGGGCGGCGGTAATCGCTTACCATTAAACCATGCGACTCTTCGTTTGCAACCTATTTCATAGAAAAACACTCTTTAATACACCGTTTACAAAGACACAATATAATCTATCTTATAAATTGACAGTTAAAGTTTTAAGTTTGTAGCCTCCGATTTAGGGTATGCGTTGTGAAACAGGCGAGCTAATGTTGTATGCGAAGATAAAGCCACTTCTACAAGCTAAGGTAGAAATAATTCTAGAAAGCCAGCGTGTTGCTCGGGAAAGAAAGAGGTGGGTTAAAGAGATATATTTTAAAACCTATACTTGACTGCCTCGGTGGCGCAGAGATAGCGTATGCGACTGCTGTGCTTGAGAGGTCGCAGATTCGATTCCCAATGCGGATCAAATGTTTATATGACCAGCAAATATTCGGAGTTTGGGTATTTTCTATGTATAATATGTGAGTATTTACAAAAAGTATATATGTATTAATATCAATTGTCTAGAACCTACATTACAAGCTCAAAAGTGCGTTCAAATGTCCAAAAATATTTATTTTTTATTTTACTTGTCAAAAAATCCTTCTGTAGAAAGTAAAGAAATATATCTGGACCTAACAACAAAGAACAAAACAAATATTTATTTGCAGCAAAGCCTTTATATAATTTCTAGAAGTTCACGTGCTTTCAGCCAAAAATGGCGGGATATACATTAGATGAACGTATGCTTGAGGGTGGTATAAATAGCAAATCTCCATTTGCACTGGTTGTATACCCACAATGCTTAAAGGCGAATGTCTTCAATTAGTGCGTCCTACCCGGAATGACATACGAAGCTGAAACGTACTGAAACGAATACGGCACTAACAAACGTTGGTTGGTACGGCTGGTTAAAAGTTGCTTTGTGGATTTAAAGTTCGCTCAGCCTGCTATGGAGAGGGCTATGCTGTTTAGCGTTTCTTTAAGGGATCGTATCAGAAAAGATTTGAACCGATAAAGAACCAAGCTTATCGACATAGTCTTAAGGATTCGCAAGCTGAAGTGGCAACGGGCTGGCTATATTTGCCGTAAAACTGATGACCATTATACGGTAGACGGGTTTTTGAACAATACCGCGTCTCGGCAAACGTCGTATAGGCCGTCAACAGGCCAGGTGGAGTGATGATTTGCGCAGGAAAGCCGGCAGAAGCTGGATGAGAGAAACCGAGAATCGAACTAAGTGGCGTGCAATTGCAGAGGCCTATGTCCAGCAGCGGACTGCGATAGACTGATCATGATGTAATTAGGAAAACTCTATTTACTCCAAAAACAAAACCTTGAACAAAGTGCTTTAATGAACTAACTTTATAGAAGAATAGAACCCGACTAAGTGAAAAAGTTTCCTTAAACTTTACAAACCGGCGATTTTAAGACGAGCCCTGCAGTAATAAAACAAAAAGTGCGGGTTACGCCGTGTGGCGTAGTTAGTCGAAAAGTAGTCTTATTTACGCTTTATATCATTAACTATCTGCCAGTGAAAGTCCTATCAAAATCGGTTCAGTCGTCCCAGAGATTAGTCGTTACAATCAGGCTGACAGAAAATATTAGTATTTTCTGTCTCTCTGTATCTAATCAGACTGACAGAAAATATTAGTATTTTCTGTCAGTCTGATTGTAACTTGCATTTTTGATGTAAATAGCGTAAATATATAAAATTTCATATGCATTTAGAGAAAACTTGTTAATTTGAAGTAACATACAGACACTTCATAGCTATACATATACTTATATATACACGTATAGATGTCACTTTCACAATTAGGATGAGTCAAAAGACACTGCAGGCGTCAAAATACACGAAACCATTTCAAGCTTTAGAGCGTATAATATGACATAATATATGCATCCGAAAATTCCAACACATCTTTTGGCGTAGCTTGCTAAAAATAAGATAAATTCTTGAGAATTCAAAAGCATGCTTTAATACTTCAACTTTATATAACGTCCGGTATTTTTTGATCAAAATAATAGTTATATTGCTTATACACATGCTTAATGCTCCATAAAATTTAACATGGCAACTGAATAAGTGTCCCCAAGTTCTCTCACCACTTGTGCCATCGTGTCACTCTGATTTCAACACGAACGGGCCAGGTTGACCGGGGTGGTACTACTCATTGACCTTAGAAGACTAACCTACAAACACAGCTTCAGTGTTTCATTGGTGAGAGCGAGACCGGAGATATATAAGCATCAATAATGTGGTTCAGCATGCTGTATTGTTACATTGTCTGCAGTCGTTATGATTATGGTGACCACTACTCTTGGACTCTATTCATACTGTCCATCAGGTAGATTAAAGTTACTTTGGCAGGCTCATGTATAACACCAAAATAAAACAGTTGTAAGCATAAAAACAATTTTATATCTTCAATTATTGCAGATGATAGATGGTCTCAAAATTTTCAAACCTTTGTACAAATACACATAAGATTCAAAATGCTTTGTCAGGTTCACGTGTGTATGTTATTCTCTTCAGTACATCACCGGTCTCTTCAGTACATCAAAATCACCGGTGTTATATGCTGTTACACGTGTCTTAACTGTAAATAAATAACTCCTTTCTTTACATTAAATCTTAGACCTTTTATTTATCTTTCCCTAAATTTTCTGATACTTACGAAACGTTACATGAATGAGTCTAGATGCGCGGTTCCAAAATGTCATCCCTATGGAGAAGAATCGACAAAAATCTCTATAAGTTACTGTTTTAAAATAGGCGTTTATATTAGTTTTTTAAAATATTTTAATATTTTATTTGAGCTCTGCAAAATCACTATTTTTGAAGGAACAGCTAACAGAAATATCGTCACGGTTTCGTCACCTAAGTGTCAGTGTAAGTCACCAGATATTATAGCTTTCTTTAAATTATAAATTTGCCTTTAAAAAATCCCTCTCTTGTATGTTTATTATACAAATGAACTTATTTTTTTTTATTTTTTTATTGACGTGGTGGAATGCCTTTACGCACTTCGCTCCCCCCTGCGGGTACAGGGGGTTCACTTCGTGTGGGACTCCTGGCTGACACCAGCCAGACTACCCACTAAACCACCACGGTGTGCTACTCTGCGCCTGAGACGGGAGGGATCCGGGAACCGCTTTCTTACGCCATCCGGACCCCATACAAATGAACCTGTCTTATACCTTGAACCAACTCAGGGCTGGTTGATAATACTATGTGTCGTTAAGCCCGCTTCGTACTAATGTAATGCAAGAATAATAATGAATAAATAATTTTATAGTAAAATTTATTTATCAGCATAAACTTCACGATATTTTAAAGGTGAACTTTTATTGTTTCAAAACCCCACTTGTTACTTTCAGTGCGCTACCCACAATTAATTAAATTCTCGAGCACTTAGAACTACTGGGAAGGTATTTCGTTGGCCGTGTGTACGTACCTGCCCTAGATTCATAGTTCTATTGTAGTTTATAGGGACGTAAATTCAATCAAGGTACATCTCAGCATGACGCGTCTGCTAGACATCCACTACTAGATGTCCAATATCCTGTAAAGTACCTTCAAGAGACTCTTGAACTTTGTTGGTTGGCTAGTGCTACCACTATTTAGGTTTTAATGAGATTTTTCTATTGATTTAGGAGATTTATATGTAAATAAATAAATACGGACATCTAACACACAACGCCGTCTAGTCCCAAACTAAGCGGAGCTTGTATTATGGGTACTAGACAAATGGTATGAATACATAAATACGTTTTTTTTGTAAACACTCAAACTCCGAAACAAATATTTGCAGATCTTACAAACACTTGGGCCGACCCAGGATTCGAACCCGAGACCTCATGGACAGCAGTCGCGTAAGCTACCACTGCGCCACCGAGGCAAGTGGATCATGTTTCTGTATTTTTAGGACCTGGAAGTCACTACTAGCGCACGTGGTTCTCCACTACAATCCTGGGTCCTTGAATCTGGGTGTGAAACAGCAACTTACTACGTTGCCATACTGTGGGTCACCATGCTGCATTATCTACGTTCGCAAAGAGTTTAGAGGTCACCATTCTTGGATTCTATCCATGTTTTACATCAGTCAGACTAGAGTCATTTTGGTAGCTTCTACATATAATATAAATGTTTGTACTGAATTTGGTATACCAAAGGNGTCAGCCATGCACTTGTGACACCTCTGTTGTTGGAGATATACATGGGTGGCGGTAATCGCTTACCATCAGGCGATGCGTCAGCTTGTTTGCCCGCGATTCCGTAAAAAAAACTGTGAACATACCTTTAAATAAATAAACAAAGAATTGTATAAAAATGTCCATTCTAAGCTTGACTGAAGGTAAATTTACGTATGGAAATTTGAAGATCGAGATATATCTGAATCTTTCACAAATCAGGGACTAGGTTGATATTACGTAATGCATATGCATGAAGGGTTGTCTCTCCACGGGTTGTGATCAGTAGAGTGTGTCCTGTTCTTATGTCTATATTATCTGTATCAGTTTAATAATCCGATGGGCCTAGCAGTAAGTAGTATTGACTGCTAACGTAGGTGTCGTTGGTTGAATCACCACCAAGGGCAAATTATTGTGTGATGAACACATTCATTAATCCTGTGCCTGGATGTAATATATCTATGTGTGTAGCTAGATGTCTCGTCAGTCTAGTGGTTAGTTTATATGACTGTCGATTAGGAGGACTCCGATTCAATTCTTGGTTTAAGTCAAAAATTGTTTTGATTATAGAAATGCTTCTTAACAGCCCAAGGTTTGGAAGTTGGGGTCGGCAATGCCGTGTCTTGAAAAGCACGCAAAGAAATCGTTCTTCTCTCCTCTTGGATGACCGTCCCATCGTGTTATGAGAGTTAGTGCACAAAGAGTGCACCTGTGTTTACCTACACACTTGTGAACTGTAATATCACCGTAGTACAGGGTCTGTCTAGTTAAGAATCTGAATGCGGTACGTAATACTCCTGAAGTTATTTAAGTAATGGCTACCTTAGTCTTGTTTTTTATACGATATGCAGTGAAACCTGGTTACGTGGTACCTGGATAAGTGTAAAATCTTTATTAGGGAGAATTACTATGAGGTTCCGGTATTTTTTTTATCGAATTACCTGTATTAATGGGACTGATCAACCTGGTTAAATGACATTTGATTTCTAGGGTTATTTGATGTTTATCTCTATAATTGGGGCTATGTAGCTCTATTCGCTGTAATAAATGAGACATTATGTAGTATGTTACAGAATTATACATTTTAACTATTAATGAAATAAGTTTGGATATTTTCTTTTTCAATGTCACCCTACTCATGAGATCTTGTTAAAGGTTGGAACAGAAATTCTATTGACCGTCTTTATAGAAGTGATCTTACGTATATTGAGTTATTTTAACCAAACTTTCCACAAGTAATTTTTTCGATGCTATTTACCGAGTAAGCGAGATAAGGAGCACAAATTTCTCTGTACTTGATTCAAAAGGAGACGATAAATTGAAAGATAAATGGTTTAATAGCTTTTAAGGTGCCGTACCAAAAACGGAATTCATATTGGCTCACTTCGTTATCCGTATGTCCGTCATAAAAAAAACTGAAAATTTGTATGAAATCCGCACTCAAGTACACACTAACACACCTGGCCATGTTTTATGATTGACTATAGTTAAATAACCGCTGAAAAATACATTTATTTTATTCAACAAAACACTACTGTAAGGGTATTTTACTTACGAAGAATAGCACTCTCGATTTGGGTCGATGAATTTGTATATTGTGGGTGAGTGTAAGTAACCGGTTATCTAGTATTTTTTTTGCTTAACCTTCACGATTAGAGGGTTCGATTCCTGACGCTCATACTAAAACAAAACAAGAAGAGGACACGCGAATATCGCGACACGAACACTCTAATGTTACAAAAGACGCGTCGGGTTTCGTTGGAGGCCCCTAATCCTACTCAGTCCCTTATCAGGGATTTTACCGAATAAAATACCATATGTGTGCTATATGGTTTCAGGCATAAAAATCGACTGATTGACACCGAAGAACTGTTAAGCGAACCGCCGGGAAGGATTTTTTACTCCTACCTTTATTAAATACCAAACAACTACCACAATGTCTATATCACTTTTAATTAGGAAAGTTTCCTGGAAGTGCCAAAGTTTTGAGACGAATTCGAGCTATAAGATAAGTAAAACTTGAAGCTCTAGAATCACGAAGGGTAAAGTATATAAAAGTACATGGAATAATAAGTTTTTATCGACTATTCTTCTAGAAATACTCTTCATCTTTAGTATCTGATAAAATGAATAGCTCAAAAGTTTTAAAGTGCTAATTTTAAAAATGTACCAATCGGATGAGTTTACTCATTCAATCATTCTTTCGTTACACCTAAATATTCCTGGATCTCTGTAACAGTTGTGACTACTATAATTTTAAGTGTAATTTTTTGTATAATAATGTATTGAACATCATTTGATCTAAAACTGGCATGTTTAATAAAAGTATAGTAGATGGTTAAATATTCATATTTAGATCTTCAGATCAGAGATCATGCAACTGAAGTCCTGTCGTCCTTTGTGTGTTTTCTCTCCTCAGAATGGGAAATAGTGATTTAAGCACAATTTAATTTCGACATCAGCCACAGGTTATACGAACTCTATTTAATTTTGACTTCAGATTAAAAACACCTTGTAAACAAAAGGGTACCTCAATTGGACTCGTTTTTTTGTATTCGTATTAACTAGGTTATCCTAATCATAGTCACAAGCCTGGTTAAAATTTATTGGAATGTGGCGATCCAGCATTATTTAGCGGAGGCTTTTTAGATTGATGAGCTAGCGAAGTATGTAATATTTTCATAGTCTTTGCTAGTGTATATCCTTTTTACCAGCCCGTAAAAGAACCTCTTCATTGATTTTTATCCATTAAACTAATAAAGTAACATATAAAAGTTATTCAACACTAACTGTTGCTCGTAGCTTTCCGTTATGTTGGAGATCACGGCAAATAAAAGGCTATATGTTATTCTGATGTATAAGCTATTATATTATTGACTACACGATTGGCCTAGTGGTTGGAGTGGTCGCCACACCGCTTCCTACTATGCCAAGTGTTGTGGGTTCAAATCCTACATGGGACAACACTTTGTGTGATCCATAAATTGTTGTTCTAAGTCTGGGTGTACTTTGTGTCCGTTTCATGTATGTTTGTAAAGATCCCCGCGACACAGGAATGTATATTCCTAATGCGGGAGTTGTCTTTTTAAAAAAAATAAATAAAAAAAATATTACTGTAAAGTTTTAACTAAATCCAATTAGAAGGTTTTGCGGGAAAGAGCAATAAATATATAAACAACCTCAAAAGTTTTCGCATTTATAATATAAGTAGGATGAATTTGCCGTAATATTTGAGGTTGCACATAATTTAGATATAAAGCTGAATTAAATCGTGTAATAACAAAAACAATCTCACGAAAATCTATCCCCATCTGAACTCAATAAAGTTTGTAACTACTGACCGCAACTACAACTTTTGTGTACGATGGGGATTAGTCTCGCGGGGATTGTTACCCAACATTACAGCAGAATTAAACTTGAACAACAATACTAATTGTTTTAGATAGAACGAGGGATATTAGATTTGATAAATTATTGCACGGTCTTGGGTATACGCACACCATATTTAGAATTAAGCTGCGGAATTAGATTTTTAATAGAGAAATATTATTCGATTCCGATTTGCCTGCCTTTAAATGTCTTTGATGTAAAACCACTGATACCGTTTGTAGATTAGTGGAGTGAAAGCTTTGTTTGAAAGCTTTAACGACACTTTTGATATAATTTTGTATTCAAAACTCGTACTTATATATTTAAAAAAGTTGTGTTTTATATCAAGGACCAATATAATGACTTGATTTAAATTTTGTATTTTACAAGGATAAGTTTTTGATTTTTCAGTTGTTAGTTTTCTGCTAACAAATTATTGATGATGTGATGTATTATTTTTTATTTTTTAATGGTATGAGTGGCAAACGAGCAGACGTATCGCCTGATGGTAAACGATTACCGCCGCACATGGACACCGTAACACCAGAGGTGTCGCAATTGTTTACAAACAAAGCATTATTTTTAGGATAAATTTAGGTTCCCTTCCGTAATTACACAACAGATATACAAAGTAAGATTGGTAGGACATTAATTTTTAGACAATTAGACTCAAACAGACAGATATATTTGTACTTATAGCGGTTATTAGTTGGCTAGTTGGTCTAGTGGCTAGTTATCCTGAATTCTTATTGCGTGGGTTCGATTCCCGTTGACCGTCCACCGTTGACAAATAATTGTATGATGAATACGATTATTTATTTTGTCTGGGTGTAATTTATTTATAAATAGCTTTTGATCACGACTTCGTCAATATTTCAATATGTTTTTCAAATTTATAATATGAAAATGCATATTTTTAGGAATTTTTTGGACGCGTATAAAATCATTAAATTCAAGAAAAAAAATCTAACACTATAATCTCTTGTAAAGAAATTGCTACATTTAAAGCTTCCATGAGAAAACTCAGGTATTTATTTAACAACGTCCGTTGATTGAAAACGTAAACTTAGATTGAAAGAAAATATTTGAAGGGGTTTAATTTAAATTTCAAACAAAGGTGAAACTCACAGCAAAAGAAAATTTATTGTTTCAATACACAATGTTGGCCCGGAGACCTGATTACAACTTTTAATGGGTTCCATCGATCTTATCATGTCCTGATACCCTTACAATGAACGTACTCTAAGCTGATTATTAGAGTGGGTAGTAGAGATTATTTAATATTGTATTATAAAAGCTTCACATTATATATTTTATTGGTGTAAATGCAAAAATGTGTTTCGTGTTACATTTCTAAGTGCAGGTCACCACGCTACATTCTGTGCATTCGCAGTAAGTATGGTCACCACTACTCTCGGATCCTACTCATGCTTTACAGAAAGCATAGCAGGGCCAATTTGTTAAGGCTTATATATAAAAATAATATAGTAACTACCTCAGCCCCTTGAAATTTTTCGATTTAAGAGTTAGAAGCGCAATTCAGTGTTATATTTCCTCTCAGTGTAAATGTTTTTTGTATACACTCAGCATAAACTGATCATGCTCATTAATGAATAATATTTGCCCTGAGTGGGAATGGAACTTATATCATTTAGATTAATAGCCAGGCTCATTATCCAATATACTCATTAACAAATCAACTTAGAGTAGCTCATTAACAAAAAAGACCAAGAAGTCGTAAATTTATATAAGCAGTCGCCCAATATAAGAAAAAGATTGAACTACATTTTAAGAATGTAAGAGCTTTTATTGTGCGAGGCAGGATCAGTGTAGTTACTACATAGTTCAGCTTATCTTTACTAGATGGCGCTGTGTCATAATTTAGTAGATGCGGCAACAGCATATTATTTCCGTCGACACTGTAAATCACACATATCACGCCAGAGATATTCTTAAAAGCATAAGCTAGCAGTAAGATAAAACTATATAAAATAACATACACATACGAACCAATATATTAGCATAAATAAGTAGTTCTTAAAAAAGTATACGATAACACTTTCATTTACTTTACCCGAGTATATGGAGCGTGTTTGTTATACATATAAAGTGTTTTATGCTGGCACAATGGTATTCAATCACACGTTCCTGATAGGTTTCCTTCTGTTACGACTTTGTCTGAAGAAAATGGAGCATTTTATCGTCACAGTGAAGAATAGAAAACTACTGTGGTTATTGAAGAAAGAAGGTTCCATAACAATTGAATATTAAATTGCATATATAAGCCCTGTTTTACCGGTTACAGATAAGTGTCGGACAGCTTATCTGCTAGACAATTTGACTTATCTTTCATGACGTACCACGTGAGAGCCAAGTTTCAGCATGTATGTACTAGCTCCACCAGAGTAATACCACAGCCTCACAGAAAACCGGTGTGAACCGCTTTCGCTGTGTTTCACCGAGTGAGTGAGGACATCGAAGGACCAAACTCCAACCGTGGAGCGAAGAGCGAGTGAAGCGTGGATCTATCATCATAGGTTTCTAGCCATTAATATTATTAGATCCTATTCGTATGATAATACAAACAGACAAAATTATTTCGTTTATTAAGTAAAACTTATTACTTCACTAAATCCCACTTACCTTGACTACCCAATATTTTAAACTACTCTACCTAAATCGCTTGAATAAGTTTAGGTATCAACCCTAAAATACCGACCAAAGAATATAATTTAAAATTCAAATTAGTACACTACACAAGTCAGTAAAATACAGCCCAGTCATTCCAACCTCTGTAAACATAACAAAATGTGTCTAGAGAACCTTTTTTTAAAGGTTTTATTGCCTTAAAATTATCATAAAGATACAGATTAGTGAAAATGTTCGAAATAAGTAATGTATAAGGCTCTTAAAACCTTCGCAGCGAGGTCTGTAGGGTTGATCATTTCATGATGTCGACTTCATTATTAATATGTTTCGCATTACTCAAATTTAAAGATAATATAACTCCTGGAGTTGCGCAACTAAGTAATAACCAATTAGGTTGACACATTGCACAGCTAGCAAACCTAGCCAGCCCATATGAATTTCTCAGCTCATTGAGGCCCTTGCCGCCGCCATGGATCGTTCCTGCCCCCCTAGCTAAGTTGACATTTTAAAAACGTAAACGTTAGTAGTAATCCAACAAGTATACATAGTGATGACGTCATCACATCTGAGTTAAGAGCTTAAAACAAAATTTTATTCAATAATGCAAGAGAATAGAGGCTTTAGCGATTGTAGAGAAAGAATCGTTGCGAAACACTTGCTTCTTGGCTAAGGGTGATGGTTGCAGTGCGAACCGCCTGATGGTAAACGATTACCGCCGCCCATGGGCACCGTAACACCAGAGGTGTCACAAGTGCGTTGCTGGCTTTTAGGTGATGGGGAGGGGTCAGGGGGAGGGATTGGGGTATGAACCTCCGGTATCCTCACTCACTCGATGATCACTTTGTTAACCGTTACGAGTTATAATTTTTTTGGAGCGCTAAAAACGTCGACAACAGCCTTTCTAGTAAAATTGAATAATTAAGAATTATTCCGGTGAAGTTTTGACTGCATTGACAGCGCAGGGGTAGCTTATACGATTGCTGTACTTGAGGTCTGATTTATATGATTTGCAAATATTAGTTTCAGAATTTGGGTATTTTCTATGTATTTATTAACAAAAAAGTAAATGTGTATTATATCAGTTACTAGTACCCATAGTACTGGCTCTAATTTTGTTTAGGATTGATGACATTGTGAGACAGATGCCAGAACAAAAAAAAATTAAGAGTTTCAATAACACCTAGTACTGGGGTGTTGTGGTGTCAGCGCTGTGGAGGTCTCATGACAGTTGCTTCTAGTGAAAAGTTTCAAGCTAGGGCGTGTCGTGGTAGACATGAAGCGGCTTTTGCGGATATATCTTAACAGATGATGAAAAAAAAAATGGAAAGTGTTTATACTTTTCATCGTGATGTGGGTTTACTGTAAAGTCACCTGGAAGAACTTTAGCTGTTGCCCGGTGGTCTGGAAGAGATTGTTTTTGAGCAATAAGTCTGCCTGAACTTAGTGTTCTGATGTACGATAAAGCGATTTATTATTATTATATTGATGTTGGTGGCAGTTTTTACCGACTGTGTTAGGAGGAGTTGTATACATTCCGAGTGTGTGTTGAATACATGGGCGTTGTTGAATACTCTCATGGCGCTCATAGCCCAGTTGCACTCGGTGATTAGAAACAATCATCTAGGGTAAGCAACGATGGCGCGGTCAGTACCTGGATGGGTGACCGCTGGTGGCATGTTACCATGAGCGTCTCCGTGATTCGGAGGTCACGTTAAGCAGTCGGTCCCGGTTGTTATCATACGATAACAGTCGTGAAGCTTAGTTGGAGGCCTTCGGGCGGCTTAAAAACATCCAACGGCAAGATTTACGTAGCCACAACGTATTCTTGCCAGTCCCCAACCCGCACTTGGCCAGCGTGGGGACGTATGGCCTTAACCCTCTCCTGAGAGGAGACCCGAGCCTGGGGACATTATGGGTTGTTGTTTGTTTGTTTGTTGAATACTTGTTATCCCGAATAATGCGCGTATAGTTTTTGGGGGCGCTCTGTAGCTTAAATTTTAGTGTAAATTAGAAAACTTTTCATTTACTCAGGATTTTTTTCTTATTTATATATAAGGTGGGGTTAAAGAGTTTTCTTTTAATTAATTTCTTTTACTTTCTTGTAATGAGTTTATTGAAAGTCTCAATTCTTTACACAACGAAACACTCAAATAAGTATTTAAGTAAGTAAGTTATTCTGTAGGAAATATTATTCGGTGGCTTTGACAATCGTTATTTCCGATTTTTTGAAGATGTATAGTTTCTTATTGAAGTTTCACTCAAAATGTATACTGTCATTTATATGTTATAGAAAGCAAATATGCAATATTTGTTTTTCTATTATATATAAAGTTAATTAAAATAGTGGAATATGTACAAGTGAATTTAATTCGAGAACGTATTTTAACAAGTTCCATCAAGTGCTGATAATCGAGAACATAATTGACTACACGGTTGGCCTAGTGGTTTTAGTGGTCGCCACACCGCTTGCTACTGCGCCAAATGTTGTGGGTTCAAATCCTACATGGGACAACACTTTGTGTGATCCATAAATTGTTGTTCTAAGTCTGGGTGTACTTTGTGTCCGTTTCATGTATGTTTATAAAGATCCTCGTGACACAGGAATTTATATTCCTAATGCGGGAGTTGTCTTTAAAAAAAATATAAAAATAATAACAAATACTAAAAAACAGAATAAAATTAATATTTAAGGGGGCTTCGATACAACAAATGTGATTTCGGCGGTGGAGTATGGGCCTTCGGTATCCTCACTCACACGGTGAAACACAACGCAATCGCTGTTTCACACCGATTTTCCCTGTCATTTCCTTTTATATCCGACTACGGTAAAACCAGAAAGTAGTGTAAGAATTTTAGCAGTCTAGCAAGTTTTTATGTGCTGCCGTAGCTTAACTACTGATGATCCGGGTGACATCCATGTTTGTCCATCATGACTATTATAAATTTGAAAGTAGCTCTGTTGTCTGTAACTGATACGTATTCACGGCTAAACAGGNAGTCGTGAAGCTTAGTTGGAGGCCTTCGGGCGGCTTAAAAACATCCAACGGCAAGATTTACGTAGCCACAACGTATTCTTGCCAGTCCCCAACCCGCACTTGGCCAGCGTGGGGACGTATGGCCTTAACCCTCTCCTGAGAGGAGACCCGAGCCCAGCAGTGGGACATTATGGGTTGTTGTTTGTTTGTTTGTTGAATACTTGTTATCCCGAATAATGCGCGTATAGTTTTTGGGGGCGCTCTGTAGCTTAAATTTTAGTGTAAATTAGAAAACTTTTCATTTACTCAGGATTTTTTTCTTATTTATATATAAGGTGGGGTTAAAGAGTTTTCTTTTTATTAATTTCTTTTACTTTCTTGTAATGAGTTCATTGAAGTCTCAATTCTTTACACAACGAAACACTCAAATAAGTATTTAAGTAAGTAAGTTATTCTGTAGGAAATATTATTCGGTGGCTTTGACAATCGATATTTCCGATTCTTTGAAGATGTTTAGTCTCTTATTGAAGTTTCACTCAAAATCTATACTGTCATTTATATGTTATAGAAAGCAAATATGGAATATCTGTTTTTATATTATATATAAAGTTAATTAAAATAGAGGAATATGTACAAGTGAATTTAATTCGAGAACATATTTTGACAAGTTCCATCAAGTGCGGACAATTGAGAATATAATTTACCTGCTTTTATAATCAAAATTAAATTAAACTAAACTAAACTAAACTAGTGTGCTCTCCATGTAAGTGGCGTAAATACTTTCATATATGCATTTAGTATCAAGCTGTCAATTAGAAATTACAAATAGATATTAGTATATATTTATTTGCAGTACAATAAATAGTGTTATTGTTATCTCAAATTTATAACTCGAATGCCGGGATTTACATAACCTTATACCATTACAATTGTTTCTAATTTGTCCGTAATAATATACCATGAGAGAAACCCCGTACGCTGTTTCGTATTCCCCGCCCAAAAACAATAAGGCGTTTTGTGTTTATCTATTTGAATAGAAATCAGGTTTAAACAGAAATGTATTCTCATTTCACAGTTTTGTTCTACATACGTTTGTTAGGAAAATTCGTGTGAATAGTTAAAAACTTATGCAAACATAGAGCAGTGGGTATCTATCTGTGTTTATAATACGTACATTTTTATTTTATGCTTGGAAATAGACTGTAGTGTTATGGGACTTTTTTAGATGTGTTTTATACTAGCATATTATGGAAGCATATACGGGTAAAATAAAAATTCGACTACTGAGAGTAACTATCGCCATTTTTGAATATGTGCAACTAAAATATCTCAAAATAAGGGAATACTGAATTTCCTCATTATCTTCATTGAAGGGATTCCTTAACATTAATTTTCTTTGAAGCCTTGTTGTTAGGAAATATTTTTATATTATTTAAATATGTTATAAGTGTGCATAATTTATGTTTGTCGAATAGTTTTAGTTAACGTAATAAATTTATTTTGTGGCAACATTGACTTTACGCGCTCGTAGCCTTTCCGTGACGGGAGGTGGGGATAGGCGTCGTGTTGCGCTGATATCATTGTTGCAGGCAGCCGTGGAGGTCGTAGTAGTCAGAGTATTAGATTCAGATCAGGGTATTAGAGTAGTCAGTATTAATCGGTAAGTGATTATACCTAATAAAAAGTACTCACTAACAATGTGAAAATGTTAAGCTACCTTAGAGGTGAATCAATGTTGTTACTTAGTTAAGGTTGTGGTATTATTTTACAATTTCGAAATATATGTGATTTAGGAAATGTTAAATAAATGTTTGAGAATCAATTTCTGAGTTTTTCTTCATTTCTACATCTATTTTTTATTTTAAGATAAATACCATTTGGTCTTGGTCAAGATTATTGGCAGACGGTGCTCGTCGACGCCGTGGACGTTAGTGCAGGCAGGCGGTGGAAGCACCTCCCATAGCATGCGCAGAGTTACACAACGTGTGGTGTTTGTCAGTCCAATTACGACGCACCACCCAATTGTAAACCCCAGTGAGGCGATGGCCCGAGGCCCGAGGTCGTAAACAAGTAAAATTATTAAAAAAATATTTATTAATTTTCTTAAATAAAACATATAAGTTGAATATATATTCGTAATATAAGATTCATATGATGAATGAACGATTTGGGAATGATTGCATGAATGGTGTACTCAGGTAGCGCCTATAGGTCAATGTGGTTTATTTAAACTCCACATGAGATAACACACATATGATCTACAAATTGTTGCTGTTCATGTATGTTCGTAAAGTCCCCTGTGAAACGTGATGTTTTCTTTACGGCAGAAGTGCTTTAAAATAAAAGCTGTAGTAAAAAAGAAGCCTGTCAAGCAGGAGAAGGTAAGAAGGAACTATTCGAGGTAATATTTGATCGAAACTTCGGGTAAACAATGATGTATCGTCTTGTAAAGTTAACCGCAGCTCCATACGCTAAAGTTTGAGAGTCTTATAAAGTTTCCTAGTTTTGTTACTACTTGTAGGTACTAGAACTCTAGGTACTGTATTCAGGGCATAAGTATAAGGTTGAAACTTTCAATAGTATCACGGAGTGATTTTTATTGGTACGTTAACTTCTCGAACATTTCAATAAAATGAAACAGAGGTGGCAACAGCCTACATACTCGTACTTTTAACCATTCGTGTAATACTTACTAATACTGTTGTACCTGAAGATCTGACTTTTAAAAAGAATGGCCATGAGTTTCTTTGCCAGTGTTCTTCTCATGAGGCTCTACGCATTTTGGAAACTGGAAGTTATGGATCGACACAGTCCAGGCAGTGGATTTTGGTGTTTTCACTTAATTGAGTTTGACAATAGAGTACATCTGTGGCGTCTGTTTGTGTTAATCTATGACTTTTAACTGTAGCTTCAATTTAACGTTCACAAATGTCAACTAATGTCTTAATTGAGTAAATGATTATAAATTGAATATATTAAATTGAGTTGTGGCTGTTACAGGAAAATGTAGAACCGTTAGGAGATACAAAAAGAGACGGCAATTATTAAAATAATTTAATAAAGAAGATAATGTCAAATTATTTTATGGGTAACAGTTTATCTTAACAAATAAATAAAATTAAAGTGTCGGTTTGTAATTTCATTCAAAAACTTTTTACTAAATTCATGTGAAAGTGTATACTTTACTTACATAAATAAAAAATTTCTTAAAATTTTTGACTGCCTGTCTGTCAAACTGTTTGTTCCTGTTGATCTCTGGAACGTCTTGACTGATTTTGACAGACCAATGAAGGTCTGACAATGGTCAATAATGGAGTTTTGAAGTAAAATAAAAAAAACTTCCTTTTATTAGGGTCTGTACCAAAGGGTAAGACTTCGCTGCCCGTCCGTCTGTCAACAGGCTGTATCTCATGAACCGTGATAGTTAGAAAGTTGAAATTGTTAGAAATGATGTATTTCTTGTGCCGCTATAATAACAAATACTAAAAAACAGAATAAAATTAATATTTAAGGGGGTTTCGATACAACAAACGTGATTTCGGCGGTGGAGTATGGGCCTTCGGTATCCTCATTCACACGGTGAAACACAACGCAATCGCTGTTTCACACCGATTTTCCCTGTGATTTCCTTTTATATCCGACTACGGTAAAACCAGAAAGTAGTGTAAGAATTTTAGCAGTCTAGCAAGTTTTTATGTGTTGCCGTAGCTTAACTACTGATGATCCGGGTGACATCCATGTTTGTCCATCATGACTATTATAAATTTGAAAGTAGCTCTGTTGTTTGTAACTGATACGCTTTCACGGCTAAACAGCTGCAACAATGTCAAAGAATTTTGAGATGGTTATACTTTGATTCTTGAAGAAGAACATAGGGTACTTACTATGTACTCACTATCTATCTATCTCAACCTCTTTCTATCCAGTCCCCCTATTTCTTTCTGCAATTGTTAATGCCTAAATTCTCGTGTGCGATCGGCTAATACTTTATCTAACGTTACTTTTTCTAACAAAAACGCTTGAAACTTGGCTAGGTGGTCAGTTTTGGACGTAGGCTTCTTCCATAATCTTCCGCCTCGTACGGTCTTGAGTCGACAACATCTAAGCTTGACCTGCTTTTCCTTTAATGTTGTCCTTCCATCTCATTAATAGTCTATACCGCGGCACATACAAGATGTGCCCTCCAACAGCCATCGAGTCCACATTCCGCAACTCATTCGTGCGATATATCCTGCCCATCTCCACTTTCGCTTAGAAACTTACTATATGCTTATTCTATTATATTCTGTTCTTCTACTCTTTGATGCGATAATTGTCATTTTTTACAACCGAATGTTTTTATTTCGCTGGCTTATAGGTTTTGATTGATCTTGATCTTAGAAATACTCATGCAGTCTTGAGAAATGTGCTTTAAGGTACAAGCACCATTTAAAACTTCAACCTCTATGGTTTTCTAATTAAAGTTTAGTTTTGGTTCAGCAGTTCCTAAGAGATCGAGTCTCCTTTGTTGTCAAAACCAGTGATAAACTCTTTAGGAGGGTTGTTAAATTGCGTTCTTAGTGGANAAGTTGAATATATATTCGTAATATAAGATTCATATGATGAATGAACGATTTGGGAATGATTGCATGAATGGTGTACTCAGGTAGCGCCTATAGGTCAATGTGGTTTATTTAAACTCCACATGAGATAACACACATATGATCTACAAATTGTTGCTGTTCATGTATGTTCGTAAAGTCCCCTGTGAAACGTGATGTTTTCTTTACGGCAGAAGTGCTTTAAAATAAAAGCTGTAGTAAAAAAGAAGCCTGTCAAGCAGGAGAAGGTAAGAAGGAACTATTCGAGGTAATATTTGATCGAAACTTCGGGTAAACAATGATGTATCGTCTTGTAAAGTTAACCGCAGCTCCATACGCTAAAGTTTGAGAGTCTTATAAAGTTTCCTAGTTTTGTTACTACTTGTAGGTACTAGAACTCTAGGTACTGTATTCAGGGCATAAGTATAAGGTTGAAACTTTCAATAGTATCACGGAGTGATTTTTATTGGTACGTTAACTTCTCGAACATTTCAATAAAATGAAACAGAGGTGGCAACAGCCTACATACTCGTACTTTTAACCATTCGTGTAATACTTACTAATACTGTTGTACCTGAAGATCTGACTTTTAAAAAGAATGGCCATGAGTTTCTTTGCCAGTGTTCTTCTCATGAGGCTCTACGCATTTTGGAAACTGGAAGTTATGGATCGACACAGTCCAGGCAGTGGATTTTGGTGTTTTCACTTAATTGAGTTTGACAATAGAGTACATCTGTGGCGTCTGTTTGTGTTAATCTATGACTTTTAACTGTAGCTTCAATTTAACGTTCACAAATGTCAACTAATGTCTTAATTGAGTAAATGATTATAAATTGAATATATTAAATTGAGTTGTGGCTGTTACAGGAAAATGTAGAACCGTTAGGAGATACAAAAAGAGACGGCAATTATTAAAATAATTTAATAAAGAAGATAATGTCAAATTATTTTATGGGTAACAGTTTATCTTAACAAATAAATAAAATTAAAGTGTCGGTTTGTAATTTCATTCAAAAACTTTTTACTAAATTCATGTGAAAGTGTATACTTTACTTACATAAATAAAAAATTTCTTAAAATTTTTGACTGCCTGTCTGTCAAACTGTTTGTTCCTGTTGATCTCTGGAACGTCTTGACTGATTTTGACAGACCAATGAAGGTCTGACAATGGTCAATAATGGAGTTTTGAAGTAAAATAAAAAAAACTTCCTTTTATTAGGGTCTGTACCAAAGGGTAAGACTTCGCTGCCCGTCCGTCTGTCAACAGGCTGTATCTCATGAACCGTGATAGTTAGAAAGTTGAAATTGTTAGAAATGATGTATTTCTTGTGCCGCTATAATAACAAATACTAAAAAACAGAATAAAATTAATATTTAAGGGGGTTTCGATACAACAAACGTGATTTCGGCGGTGGAGTATGGGCCTTCGGTATCCTCATTCACACGGTGAAACACAACGCAATCGCTGTTTCACACCGATTTTCCCTGTGATTTCCTTTTATATCCGACTACGGTAAAACCAGAAAGTAGTGTAAGAATTTTAGCAGTCTAGCAAGTTTTTATGTGTTGCCGTAGCTTAACTACTGATGATCCGGGTGACATCCATGTTTGTCCATCATGACTATTATAAATTTGAAAGTAGCTCTGTTGTTTGTAACTGATACGCTTTCACGGCTAAACAGCTGCAACAATGTCAAAGAATTTTGAGATGGATATACTTTGATTCTTGAAGAAGAACATAGGGTACTTACTATGTACTCACTATCTATCTATCTCAACCTCTTTCTATCCAGTCCCCCTATTTCTTTCTGCAATCGTTAATGCCTAAATTCTCGTGTGCGATCGGCTAATACTTTATCTAACGTTACTTTTTCTAACAAAAACGCTTGAAACTTAGCTAGGTGGTCAGTTTTGGACGTAGGCTTCTTCCATAATCTTCCGCCTCGTACGGTCTTGAGTCGACAACATCTAAGCTTGACCTGCTTTTCCTTTAATGTTGTCCTTCCATCTCATTAATAGTCTATACCGCGGCACATACAAGATGTGCCCTCCAACAGCCATCGAGTCCACATTCCGCAACTCATTCGTGCGATATATCCTGCCCATCTCCACTTTCGCTTAGAAACTTACTATATGCTTATTCTATTATATTCTGTTCTTCTACTCTCTACTCTACTTGATGCGATAATTGTCATTTTTTACAACCGAATGTTTTTATTTCGCTGGCTTATAGGTTTTGATTGATCTTGATCTTAGAAATACTCATGCAGTCTTGAGAAATGTGCTTTAAGGTACAAGCACCATTTAAAACTTCAACCTCTATGGTTTTCTAATTAAAGTTTAGTTTTGGTTCAGCAGTTCCTAAGAGATCGAGTCTCCTTTGTTGTCAAAACCAGTGATAAACTCTTTAGGAGGGTTGTTAAATTGCGTTCTTAGTGGAGTTTTTTCTATTAACATGTTAGGAAAAAGTTTTGCTTTAAAAACTACGAGTTTTAAACGTGGTATTAGATTTTTAAGACAGAAATTACCAACCAATCATAGCTAGATTTTAAATAGAGTTATCTAAAACTAGCTGAGGTGTATGCGTGTATGCGTGCAGGTAACGCCGCGGGTCGATTCTAGTCTAAAAAAGTAGCCTTAGTTACCCCTTATATCATCAGTTATCTGCCAATGAAAGTCCCGATAAAAATGGTCCAGCCGTTTCAGGAATCGGACGGAAGAAACAGACAAATAATAATAATTAATATTTATAAGTGTACCGTGTATTCATACATATGTATTTAGTTAAAAGTGCTTATTTTAATATTAAAAATAGACACTCCATATTTATTAATTTGCATATTTTTTTGTGAAAATATAGCTTTTTAATTTTTATCGAAAAGGGAGAAAACAGGAAGACTATTTCCCTAAAGGTAAGTGACTACCACTTTCCATAGACGCTTCTTATTCAAGTTACAAGTGTATTTTTCACTTTTCAATGCTTCCTGAGATTTCAAGAGGCCACCTGAAAGCTGAGAAGAAGCGGGGTGGAAGCGGAATTTAGACACTAATCCTATCCACACACCCACAACTGTAACTCCTGTACACCAAGATCAACAGCCCACGAACACACCGAGTGACATTCGGGAAGTCCCGGAAGAAATGAATTATCTTGGAACCCGCAACGAAATTAATTAGAAGAAAACTGGAGGAATTGGAAATATAATACGTCCACGTCCTCTTTAGCAAAGCGGGAGATAAAATGAACTTAAAATGGGCAAACTCCTTTTTCAAACAGGGAAGCATCACTGATTAAAAAAATAAAGGCACTTGGCTGAATTTGGGTACTTGGAACCTCACTAAAACACGTTTTTCTCAATCCGTCCCTTTTGGACCAAAGTATGAGCCTCCTATGATTGTTGTCCTTCTTTTAAAGAAGTCAGTTCTAAGTATTATATTAGATTTTCTTTTAAATTTAATAACCCGCCTAACTAAATACTTTGAAAATGAAATTCAGCATTTATCACATGGGCCTTTATTACGAATCTCTTTTCACGTCATTCATTATAAAATCGGTTCAGTGGTTTAGGCGTTACGGTGGAACGTACATATATAGACCGCCAAAACTGTTACCCTTCCTTTTAGGTGAAAAGACTTATACATTTACATATTTGACATAACAGTCGTTACGTAATCCATTTATCGCAGAACCTAACTGCATTTAATTAAATCTGTGCCACTCAAATCCAGCCACGCATAACTAAAACAATTATTTGTTTTACCAAAAACTTGAAGTTAAAATAACATTGAAATAACGCTGAAAAGTTGCGAACTCATTAAATTGTTTAAAACTTTCGACAGAACTACGGAGTGTGTTTGTAATGGCAGAATGGGTCGTTGTCTTTTCTTGATAAGGTAAATAAATGAAGACGTTAGAACGTGGGAGAGCCACGCTGCGGCATGAATGGGCCGGCTCGAACGGAGTGATGCCATGGCCTCATAGAAAACCGGTGTGAAAAAGCGCTTGCGCTGTGTTTCATCGAGTGAGTGAGGATACCGGAGGCCCATACCCCAATCCCTCCCCCTACCCCCCTCCCCAAAGGCCGGCAATGCACTTTTGACACCTCTGGTGTTACGAGTGTCCATGGGCGGCGGTAATCGTTCACCATCAGGCGATAATTCTGCTCGTTTGCCCCTTATACCATGAAAAAAGACTAAGATTAGACTAGCAGCTAGGCCAAGACGCAATTGTTTCGTGCTGATTCTCTTTCTACAATCGCTAACGCATTTATTCTCTTGTATATTAATCAACAACACATGGTCAAACAAAGTATAAGCCATTAGGCTTATACTTTGTTTGACCATGTGTATTAGCGTTGAGAGACGTCTTTCCCAGTTGTTAGTTTTTTTGTTAATGTTTACGATTGTAAGAATTCAATTTGGTAAGGGGGCAGTTTATACGTTCGAAATGGTATCTAGATATGTAAAAACGGTATCCGTTTGGTGGCAAATGGTCTACTTTGAATTAGATTGCAATTATTTGATGGGAATGTTAGTTTGATCAATTAAATCCCAGATAAAAAGTAATTTATTAATGTACTATTCTAGAATAAATTCAAAATTTATGGCAAAATTAATTCAAATTTGTTCATCTTAGTATTCTCATTTAGAATAGTAATAAAATTANAGAAACAGACAAATAATAATAATTAATATTTATAAGTGTACCGTGTATTCATACATATGTATTTAGTTAAAAGTGCTTATTTTAATATTAAAAATAGACACTCCATATTTATTAATTTGCATATTTTTTTGTGAAAATATAGCTTTTTAATTTTTATCGAAAAGGGAGAAAACAGGAAGACTATTTCCCTAAAGGTAAGTGACTACCACTTTCCATAGACGCTTCTTATTCAAGTTACAAGTGTATTTTTCACTTTTCAATGCTTCCTGAGATTTCAAGAGGCCACCTGAAAGCTGAGAAGAAGCGGGGTGGAAGCGGAATTTAGACACTAATCCTATCCACACACCCACAACTGTAACTCCTGTACACCAAGATCAACAGCCCACGAACACACCGAGTGACATTCGGGAAGTCCCGGAAGAAATGAATTATCTTGGAACCCGCAACGAAATTAATTAGAAGAAAACTGGAGGAATTGGAAATATAATACGTCCACGTCCTCTTTAGCAAAGCGGGAGATAAAATGAACTTAAAATGGGCAAACTCCTTTTTCAAACAGGGAAGCATCACTGATTAAAAAAATAAAGGCACTTGGCTGAATTTGGGTACTTGGAACCTCACTAAAACACGTTTTTCTCAATCCGTCCCTTTTGGACCAAAGTATGAGCCTCCTATGATTGTTGTCCTTCTTTTAAAGAAGTCAGTTCTAAGTATTATATTAGATTTTCTTTTAAATTTAATAACCCGCCTAACTAAATACTTTGAAAATGAAATTCAGCATTTATCACATGGGCCTTTATTACGAATCTCTTTTCACGTCATTCATTATAAAATCGGTTCAGTGGTTTAGGCGTTACGGTGGAACGTACATATATAGACCGCCAAAACTGTTACCCTTCCTTTTAGGTGAAAAGACTTATACATTTACATATTTGACATAACAGTCGTTACGTAATCCATTTATCGCAGAACCTAACTGCATTTAATTAAATCTGTGCCACTCAAATCCAGCCACGCATAACTAAAACAATTATTTGTTTTACCAAAAACTTGAAGTTAAAATAACATTGAAATAACACTGAAAAGTTGCGAACTCATTAAATTGTTTAAAACTTTCGACAGAACTACGGAGTGTGTTTGTAATGGCAGAATGGGTCGTTGTCTTTTCTTGATAAGGTAAATAAATGAAGACGTTAGAACGTGGGAGAGCCACGCTGCGGCATGAATGGGCCGGCTCGAACGGAGTGATGCCATGGCCTCATAGAAAACCGGTGTGAAAAAGCGCTTGCGCTGTGTTTCATCGAGTGAGTGAGGATACCGGAGGCCCATACCCCAATCCCTCCCCCTACCCCCCTCCCCAAAGGCCGGCAATGCACTTTTGACACCTCTGGTGTTACGAGTGTCCATGGGCGGCGGTAATCGTTCACCATCAGGCGATAATTCTGCTCGTTTGCCCCTTATACCATGAAAAAAGACTAAGATTAGACTAGCAGCTAGGCCAAGACGCAATTGTTTCGTGCTGATTCTCTTTCTACAATCGCTAACGCATTTATTCTCTTGTATATTAATCAACAACACATGGTCAAACAAAGTATAAGCCATTAGGCTTATACTTTGTTTGACCATGTGTATTAGCGTTGAGAGACGTCTTTCCCAGTTGTTAGTTTTTTTGTTAATGTTTACGATTGTAAGAATTCAATTTGGTAAGGGGGCAGTTTATACGTTCGAAATGGTATCTAGATATGTAAAAACGGTATCCGTTTGGTGGCAAATGGTCTACTTTGAATTAGATTGCAATTATTTGATGGGAATGTTAGTTTGATCAATTAAATCCCAGATAAAAAGTAATTTATTAATGTACTATTCTAGAATAAATTCAAAATTTATGGCAAAATTAATTCAAATTTGTTCATCTTAGTATTCTCATTTAGAATAGTAATAAAATTAAATGTTTCTAATATTTATATAAGCGCAGATAAGATACTATTGCTTAGTAATTATTTTTAAAATTATAAATAAAGACCAAGTAGGCCGAAGCTCTCTCATAAAATTTAATTAAATAAATAAATAACGGAAGCTATAACAACGCTAAACATCAAACCTCGTAACAACTTTCCGCTTTAATGCTTTAATAACTCTTTTACAAGTGCGGCGCAGTATATTAATATCGTTTCTAAGGAAAGATATTTTAATATTACATGAAGTATGAAGTAAGGCGTCATCCTTTTAAACTTTTACCATAAATCTGATAGAATAAGAATACGTACAGCAGTTATCCCAGTATTTTTGAACACAAAACACGCTCAATATATAAGGGCTAAGACCTACTAATATATTGATACGCACCGGGTATAAATTAAATAAAAGTAGTCGGTATAAGTAGTTCGGTAATTACCAAAAAAGATAACATTTTAGTATTGAAAACACTATTATAAAAATAATTCACTAAATAACTCTTTAGTCGTAATAAAAAATCGCTTCGATGTTAATCCGCTGTATCGTGAAACAATATTCCCCCGTACCGCTAATACGCTCCGCTTTTATGGGGCTATCGAAATATCTGGAATGATCTCTAGTGTTCGATAAACCATTCTATAATGAATAGAATCAGTAATCTAGCGCCGTCTAGCTCCAAAAACATCTCGATTGTTGTGCACTACTGGATACTGGATCTAGATTATACGATACCTATTACATCTAAGGTGCAAAGATATCAAATTCGAAAGTAACTCTGTCTGTTACGCTTTCACGGCTAAACTGCTGCACCGATTTAAATGACTTTTGATGTGGAAATATTTTGATTCTACTCTGTACCACAATAACCGATGATGGCATAGCGGTGGGGTAGGGACAAAATATAGTTAGTCCCAATGATGCAGAAGCATCACAATACTGCACGGTTTGCCTAGTGGTTTAAGTGGTCGCCACACCGCTTTCTACTGCGCCAAGTGTTATGGGTTCAAATCCTACATGGGATGACACTTTGTATGATCCATAAATTGTCGTTCTAAGTCTGGGTGTACTTTGTGTCCGTTTCATGTATGTTTGTAAAGTCCCTCGCGACACAGGAATGTATATTCCTAATGCGAGAGTTGTATTAAAAAAAAAAAGAACACGCGGCTATGGCGTGGGTCACCAAGCTGCTTTGTTGCACTGTCTGCATTCTTAATGAGTCAACTATCTTAGATATAGTTCGTGCTTTCCACCAGGCGGAGTGTATTTTAAAAAAAGTAGATAATGGGCTTGAAACCCTTATATATAAAGCTTAGCTTATCACGTTTCTTTTATGCTTTTTAAAACTTGAAACGTACGCGCTTAGCTGAAGAAAATATCAGAAACATATTTTTCAACGTTTGATAAACTGCAAATTGCGTTTAAATATGTATGCTTACATTTCTCAACTAAAATGTGACTCAAGTCAAACCTCACATGTTTGAGCCGAAAGCATGATTTGCATTCGCATTGCAAGATTAAATTTTTTAACTCACGAATAGTCCGTAAAATTTTCTAGGGGTTTTTTTCTGTCTTGGATTGCGTGTCGAGTTTCAGAAATATATTTACTAGAAAACTACTAACAAAATAAATTTTCAGATTTTTCAAATTATGAGTATAGGTATAGGAAAGAATAGTAGGAAAGAGCAATTTCTTATATTATTAAAATAGATTTAGGAGGTCTGCAAAATCTCAGGAAGGTCAAGCTCGCATAATTATAACTCGACATAACTCTTGAAAATAAGTTTAAGTTCATTATATCCTAATTACTACATATTTAAATTTGATCGAACTAAATTGTCGTAATAAAAAAAAATATTTATCAACCACGAAAAATTGTTAAGTGCGATGTTTTTAGACTTTACGCTAATTACATAAATATAGCTAAAAAAAACTAAATATGTATTAACTTTGTTACTTATTTTAAATTTCTAACTAATCGTGTATAGATTGGTGTAGCCATAGTGAAAAAATAACTTTAAGGTATTAAAGTAATTATAAAGAAACCTCTTCTGTTAATAATTGCCCGAGGCTTAGCGGAGGAATTTAGTGCTATCTTTTACAACTTAGAGATTGTATTAATTCAGTACATAATTAAGGATGGTCTTATTAAGTCCACTGCTACACATATCCCTTTCTACAGAAAGGTGGTGGTGGAACTATGTGGTGTCTCCATTTACACTTGTGATAACATGCAGGCTGTAAATATTTCAACAGCAGGCCGCGCAGGAGTTTTG
The DNA here is from genome assembly GCA_003709505.1 of Hyphantria cunea. Classification (NCBI taxonomy): domain Eukaryota; kingdom Metazoa; phylum Arthropoda; class Insecta; order Lepidoptera; family Erebidae; genus Hyphantria; species Hyphantria cunea. Next base: position 135,777 of record PKRV01000229.1, on the reverse strand, counting down.
AAGAAAACATCAAGAATAGTACGTTGCTTTGGTGACTTGTTAAGTCAGATAAAAAATATTCATTGTATAAAATAATTATTATTGGATTGTTTTTTGTTTTTTTCGGAAGACGACCTCCATTTTATCTCATCCACAGTCTTTATATTTTTTATCATTAATTTCATCACGACTAAGACTTACACTCGAATACTTGGAATTGAAGACTTTAAATACTTGACATTGGTAGAAATAACTGATCCGGCTGGTTGCCATCTCACCAAAAGAAGAATTGGAAGTAAATAATTTATTTTAAAATAATTAAATACCCAATCACAACACGTCAAATGGAAAATAAAAAACTATCAAAAAAACTAATAACTACTACGGCAAGCGGACTACTGTTTACTTCCTACCAAGACTTATAAATAACATACATACATCATCTAACATAAACCATAGTAAAATAAATATTTTTATTGCTATAAAAATTAAAAAATAAATAAAAACTTGTGATAATTACCAATCATACGTGACTCTGTATAGACTCTGAGCCTCATAATATTAGGTAAAATATTATTGCCCCATCGAACGTAAACAACTGTACCGTTCAAACGCTGAAAATATTTGTACGCCTACCTACCCTGCACCTATTAATTCTTATAGTGTTGCCAACAACTTTTTATATTTCTTGTTTATATCATATAAACATGTAGATTATTAAGCATAATACAATGAAATGAGGTATATACACTCACACCTAAGAAAAACAAACGGGTTTTATGTTAATAAAAAAAATAAGGGTGATGAGACCTCGTATTTTTAATCGAGTTTTCCTTTTCTTTGTTGTGATGTTGTCCTGCATAATTTGCTTTAGTTGCCTCTTACGACAGCGATAGGATGAATAGGGGTTAACAAAAAAACGTATATTTTAACACATTTGAAATAGGACTAGGCCTATGTATTCAATATATATATTATAGGTGAATACATATATCAAATATGTATACATATATTTAATAAATATTGAAAGGTAAATATAGTTTAAATATGTATATATGTATGTAGTCTATCTAGCTAGTATCTAGTATTGCCACCGTCAGTGTTTAAAGTTTTTTTTAATCCTACTACTTTTGCCTAATACCTTATTTTCATATTCATTCAATTCCTGAAGCATTCATATCTTTTTACTCAACTTCGAAAGAAAGAGGGTTGTGTTTTTCGAGTGTGTGTATATATGTATGTATATTTCTTTGGCGCGCCCTGGTGCCCAAACAGCTAGTCTTATTTTTATGTGAGTGGTGTCCTATTGACACCACTCACATAAAAATTCGTCTTGGTCGTGAGAGTAACAGGTGGGTGGGATATGGGTATCGAATAAAAGAGATTATAGTTAATTTTCTTATTAACAAGTAATAAAAGCCTGTTTTAAAAAAAATCACTTGTAACGCTTTTGTTTTTAAATTAAAGTGCGTAAGCGCATGTATGTATAAAATTGAACAACAACACTACACGTTAGATATCAAGGCTAATTAGACGTATCTCTTTATAAATTGTGTCAAACCGTCTGTCAGACAAGCCCAGGGAGATTGTTTTTTTGTTTTGTCATAAAACGGTCACCGTTTCATGTCATCCATATTTTTATCATTAATTTCGTCACGACAAAGACTTGACGACTCGAAGACTTGAGATTTAAAGACTTTATATACTTGACATTAGCAGAAATAGCTCATCCAGCTGGTTGTTTCATCAAAAGAAGAAGAAGAAACAGAGCCCAAATCAATCTCTATTTAATTCAAAATTGACATCAATGTCTATGAAAAACAAATGAACAGTATAAAAGTCTGTTTTCAATGAATTTATTTCACAAAGGTCGACGGTTGGCTTATAAAATAAATCATATCATATAACAGAGCTACTATTGAATTGTTTGAGTGGAGCTGTGAAGTGTTTCATGAAATGAATTGTCATTTTTCCAATTTAATAAACAACAATGAATGTTTGTTTGTACGTTCATATTTTTACGGTGCTGTTCATTGTATTTTCAAAAATGTTTACGTACACATTGCTGTGTATACTCTCACCTATAACCCAGGAGTGATAGATAGAGCCGCAATGAACACTAATATTCTGGCTAAAAAACCTGCTTGCGAAAAAGAGGCCTATTTTTACATTTTGCAAGTCTATTGCCAATAAATCAGCACATCAAGGACTACCTTGAGTATAAAGAAAGAAACCCCACAGCAATGAATTCAGTATAATTCATCTCTGATTAAAAGGACAATTTAACCATGTGCTAACAATGCTTTATCTCATATTTGGGCTCAGTACTGGAGCGTCAGTAAAAATAGCTGAAAGTGAGGCTCATCGTCAACAAATTATACATGATGTAGATATGCGCTATACAGGGCCCAATAGAACTTGAAATTAACTACAATCGTGATATCTAATACCTTTAAACAAGCAATTCTTGTACATATTTTTATAATCTGAAGATTGACGATTTTAATAAAAACTAGTTAGGATTCATTTGAAGAAAATTTAAGCTCGGTCATCCAAGTACTAGATATTTACGTGAATTAAGAAACAGGTGAAACTTAACATAATTTTTTTTAGGGCTCGGCAAACGCTGTTTCAATTTTAAAAGTATATACATACTTTACTTTTTTTCCGTTTTATACAAAATGAATTATTTATTTCAAGAGTAGCTTTGATGTACAGACAGCGTCCGAAATCGGATTAAATATAGTCCGTTTTATGTTTAGCCCGCATTTGGAAGCATTGTATTTTATTCTGACAATGAACTTCCACAAAAAACTTTTGATTCTTCGAATTTTGCTTTATTTTGTTAAAGAAACTCCAAAAAAGATAACAGGAANAAAAGAAATAATTTAATTGCACCACCTATTTATATTTTTGTTACTACACATTTGTTTGAAAGATGTAAGGGTTTCATTTATAAAGGAGATATTTTTTTTTAATAAATAAATTTTAAATTCGTCATAAAATTAAAAGTAAATTTAACTTCAAGAATGTTTTTTGTAAGTTTCACAATCAAGAGTATAAATAAGATAAATTCTCGGTATTATTTTTTGAAGTGAAAAGCGCTTTTCGGTAGGAGAAAATCTTATGAGTTTCGGTCACCGACCCGCTATTTTTGATAATTTTAATTTAAGCATTATGAAATTCCTATGTTTACAAATAAGTCTCTAAGTTATAAGTTTTTTCTTCTATCTGCAGTCTTTATGGCAATTTATTTTTTAATTTGTCTATATTTAGCCATTTAATAGATTTTATTTTTTTCACATTGGCAGAAGCATTGTAAATATCCTGCATAAAGTTAAAATACATGTTTTTTTTTAATGATATAATATTTACCGTATTATCCAGTTCTCAAGAGTCCTATAAAAAATGTGTATGTTTTAAACCAGAGTTTTAATTTCACGATCTTATTAAACAAGCATATTTAGCGATACGACCACGATAGAAAAGTTCTAATAAACACTTATATCGCGATGTCTTACTTACAGTTCCTTGTCTCGGGTGAAGTCGAAATTTAATTTTATCAAGCCTAGCCTTCCGTACAACAAAGGCTTCGTCTCAATGTAATTATACATCAGTGTCACTCTTTTAAGATTAGGCAATCGTTAAGTTCAAATTTGAAGTAGCATCGCTTACAAATTAGTCTGCTGTTACCTTTAAGACTGCTCAATTAATCAACTCAAAGCTTGGAATCTCTTGATTGAGAAGTCATATTGACAATATTAATTATTGATGTAGTATATGAGTCTGCGAAAGGGACTCTTCTCTGCCCGATAGAAATGAGCACAATCCAAGAGTAGTGGTCACTATACTTACTGTGAATGCAGGCAATGCAACTATGACGCTTAACATAGTCATTTATGACTTTCATCTTAAATTCCACTGCTTTGATGTTGGTATTATGCTTATAATTCTTCTTTGGACTCCTAGATGCAGATAGAAGTTTAGCCTTTTCACTGTCGTTTGTCTTTTATTTGCTGCTATCTTTACTTTTTCGTTTTTCGTTTTAGTGTCAGTTGCTAAAGCTTGTTTAATTTTTCATAATTACATCATAGTCGTAGCACATACAAGAGTTGATTCTATGAAGCATCTACCATCCACATCACTTTCAACATGGAATGGTAGATAGACATCTATTCTAATTTACAAATAATATTTGCAAGAACAGTTTTAAAATTTAAATGTATTAATCTACGCACTTACCATCAAGAAATCTTGTCCGTGGCGTTTGTTGTCTTCCCATGTTTGCAGGAATTTGAAAGGATGCAGGATTTTCTGTAGGTAACTCTAATGAATCATCTATTGCGTTTCTGGTTCCCTGATCAACTGTATCTTGTCTATTAGAAATCGTCACATCTTCGTACGTTTCGAATTTAGTTTCGTTTTTGCGAACACCTTTTACAGTTTTTGAAAAATCATTGAATATTTTTGTCCTAGTTGCTTCATCGAATCTAAGTTTCTCCATAGAGTTGTTATCTAATTTATTAGAAATACTTTCATCTTCCAATTCAAAATTGATGTCATAATCATCTTCAATATCCATGGTGTTTTTAGAGGTATCTTTACGTTTTGTTGTTTTGAGACCTTTTCTCCTAAATCTATCGATTAACGTTTGGTAGTTTTTACTACTTACAGTATTAATAAGCTCGCTACCTTCATTAATGTTAGATGTTACTACATATACGTCTATTTTAGTATAATTATTATAAATTTCTGGCAAGATGTTTTTGCTTTTGTCAACGTAGGTACTATTTGGGGTCACCATTTGTGTATTTACGATTGGTAAGAGTAGATAGGAAAGGAAGAGGAAAGTGTTGAGTACTTTTAAGATTGGATCGTAAAGGGATGTGTTAAGGGGCAAGGCGGGACGTAGTTGGCGCGTCATGCCAGGCCGGCGTCAGTGCCGACTATCCTGAAAAATAAGAGAGAAAATTTTAATTCTTAAATTTACACATAATAAACAAGTATCAAAAATCTATAATCCGAATATAGACTAAAACTTTTGATAAAATTTAAATAGCGTAAATCACCCGGGCCATTATAATAATAATACATCGCTTTATTGTACACCAGATTTATTTAACTTAAGCTAGGTAGATCGGTAGTAGAAATGGCGGCTTTGCCGCTCAACGGCAGTCTCTTCCAGGAAAACGTGGGATGGAAATAAATAACATTATTGGACAGACGTATGGTGTAGTGTCTGGTGCCTTAGAGATGAAAATAAAACAGTATTAATAATAATAAACATATGTTAATAACAATATTATATGAATTACTGATGACACAGATATATGGTTATATACACATAATAAGTGAGATTCATAGATATTATACAGAACCTACCTACATTATAACTGCCTCGGTGGCGCAGTGGTAGCGTATGCGACTGCTGTCCATGAGGTCTCGGGTTCGAATCCTGGGTCGGACCAAATGTTTGCATGATCTGCAAATATTTGTTTCGGAGTTTGGGTGTTTTCTATGTATAATATGTATGTATTTACAAAAAAAAAATATTTATGTATTCATATCAGTTGTCTAGTACCCATAATACAAGCTCTGCTTAGTTTGGGACTAGATGGCGTTGTGTGTTAGATGTCCGAAATATTTATTTATTTATTTATTATTACAAATCTATTGACATCTCATTCATTAAAACCGGTTCAGTAATTTAGGAGCTTCAATGTAAATATAAAATACATAGAGTAGCAAAAATGATGTTTTGCATAAAATACAACTGACATAATTTTACTATATGGCAATTCCATGAGAAGACTAAATAAGCTATATGTGTATGTGTAGATTAACAGTTGTTTGTTGGAATGCTCCTTATATCAGGGTTCTTTTATGAAATCGCGGGCAATCGAGCATACGTATTAAGCAATTACCGCTGTCCATGGACATCTGCAACACCAGTGGCGTCACAAGTAAGTTGCCGGCCTTGGGATATGGGGAGGAGTATAGGGATGGTGGGAGAGATTGGGATATGGGCTTCCAGTATCCCCACTAAGGGAAGCACAGCGTAAGCGCTGTTTCACACCGGTTTTCTGTAAGGCCGTGGTATCACTCCGGTCGAGCCGACCCATTCACGCCGAAGCATGGCTCTTCCACGATAAAATTTTAAGGTTTTCCTTGTTTCTACAAAATATATAAGCTTATGAGATGACAGTGAACGTATATTTAACCAAAATAAAAAATAACTTGTGTTTGTTACCTCAGAACTTTTGACTGGATGAAAAGTTTTGTTGATCTTTTTAATTTTTCAATTTGATCCAGTCCTTGAGTCGGTTTTTTTGTTAATTTTTTTTTATAATAACAATGATGAAGGTAAATTAATTCCTATTTCATATTACGGTTCCTTGTCTTTTCCCAGTTGCTTAATCTAATTTGAGTAACTTAATTTGACAATTGTATAAAATGAAATAAGTATTATAAGCGTTCGACATCAAAAGTTTTTAAAGTGGAGTTTGATTAAATGTACTCGATAGGATTTTTTGGATATGAATAATGCTCTGAGATAATTAAAATGAAAACATTGAACACTGTGTATTCGTGTTTTTGAACGACCACTGTCACTTATTAGTGACATACTAATATACTTATAAATTCTGATAAAAAATATAACAAAATAATTTACAATCGTAAGTGAATTTCGATTCTTCTTCTTTATATTAAAATTTCTTTATACTAATATATTCTTCTTCTTTTGATAAGATGGCAACCAGCCGGATCAGCTATTTCTGCTAATGTTAAGTATTTAAGGTCTTCAATTCCAAGTCTTCGAGTCTTCAAGTCTTCGTCGTGATGAAATTAATGATAAAAAATATTAAAAAAGTGTGGATGCTATGAAATGGGGACCGCCTTTCGCAAAAACAAAAAGCGATCTCCTATTCAATATATCAATTCAACGAAATAATTAAATTTAAATTATACGCCTACTGACTTTTGGATCCGTGACCGATTTAAAGAACCAAAAACAATATAGATTTCAATGTCGATGCTATGAGGCTTTATTTGAATAAGTTTCAAAAGCTTCTAAAGGGAAATAAAATTAAAATCTATTTTCGTTACTCATTCATTACAAGCTGACTTAGATCTATTTTCAATCATCGTATCAGGAAAGAAACCACAGAAACTTCGTTCGCTTATAAAAGAATTTATAAACGAACGATAAACATCGTTTGCACGTCATAAATTTGCCCGAAGCAAATGAACGAACGAATGATATGAAAATTAATAATGGAATAGATTCACTCATGTTATCATTTGTAACGATAATTGGTTATGAGTGTTTGATAAAGGGTATTTGTGTATGTGTATGTGTGATGTGCTCCTAGCCGATTTTGGCCATGGCAGTCAGTCTCAATGGGTGTCACCCACACATGAGATATTTTAGGGCACAAGTGTGTGAGTAAATACAGATGTTTTCTCTGTTTCCTCAATATACGGATGGCTATACGAACTGCTGCAAAAGGCTACATTGAACTGCAGCTAAAGTTCTATTGAATGAAATTACAAGAGATTCGAATGAACTATTGATTCAATACCAGCGACTAAATAGCAACATATAAGGAGTATTACTCATCTTTTACACTATTTGTTCTATTTCTTGGTCTCGAAAAAAATACACTAAATAAAACCGGATAAAAAGTGTATTTTAGATAAAAACACACCGCCATAAAATATATCAAACTAACTCTTGAAAGTAGTAGCTCCATAATTGTGCCGCTGAGTACAATTTTTGTTATTTAGATTTCTATTTGCTCGAAAATTAAATTTTAAGGAAACCATGAAAGAGAACGAAATGAATGTCGACGAAAGCCTCATCTTATATTTGATTGTAAGCAATTGTTTAAAGAGTTAATTAATAAATGTATTTGAGCCTTTCATTGTGGATTATGATTGCGTGATCTACGATTTTCCAACGTAGTGTAGAACGTCCACAGGCCAGGTGGAGTGATGATTTGCGCAAGACGGTTAGCAGGAGCTGGATGCGAGAAGCCGAGGATTGAACTTAGTGGCGTGCTATTGGAGAGACCTATGTCCTGCGGTGGACTGCGATAGGCTGATGATGATGATGATGATCTACGATTTATGCGAATATACTTGAAACCATCCATTGAATAGCAGCTGATGTGAGTCTGGACTTAGAACAACAATAATCTTAAGCCATACGCCACCTTTGTAGCTAAACTTATCATTCATCTATCAGCTCGTTTGCAGCCCTTCTCCAACAAGGCTGTACTAAAACTAAGATATAATTAACTTTAAGTTTACTACGTTGTTCCTGGCCCTAGGTCTTTTACCTTAAGAAACTGGCATCATCACGTTATAAGTCTTGGATAATACTGGAGTTCTGAAGTAAAAGTTTTTTTGGACTTTATAGGGCTCCCTCTACTTGTAGCGATAACTACAGGTGCTCGTATGCCGTGGAGTTGTGGACGCTGCGGAGCGTGCGCGCCCCGTGGGATAGTAACGGCAACATCATGGTTTCCATACCATAGGTGACCCGAGTAGCAACGGGATTCCAGGGTTATTCTTGCTAGGATGCACCTGATTCCCCGGCTTTTAGTACTCGAGACGGCGTGTGGTTTTAGTCGGTTCGAGGCCGACATACCACCAGGAGGGGATTCCCGAAGGAGGAAAGAAAAAAAGGTGTTCGTATGGCAACCAACACTTTATCAGAATGGAAATTAAAAGTGTACTTAACAGTTGTGAATTAAAAATAAATGTCCAATAACTAAGTTTTTTTTATTTTTTATGTATAAGCTGCCAAAATGACTCTGCCCTATCTGATGGAAAGCATGAGCAGAATCCAAGAGCGGTGGTCACCATCCTCAATGCGAAAAATAACAATGCAGCATGGTGACCCACACTATGGCGGCCTGGTGAGATACTTTTTCACGCCCCGCTTAAAGTACCCGGGATCATAGTGGGAAGAAAACACGTGCGCTGGTAGTGAGTTCCAGGTTTTGACCGCTCAGCACAGGAAGGGAGCACCGAAGCGATGAGTACGAGAACGTATGTCTTCCACCTTAAAGCGGTGACTTCCAAGGCCGGCACGACTGGATGAAAAAGGATAAAACAAGAAAGGATTAATAAAACAATATGTCCGAATATCAAGGAAAATATGGGGGTCTATTGAATATACAAAATGCCAGTGAAGAATGACATCATTATTGAAAACAATAAGAGTAAAGAAGTTCAAACCTTCAATGGTATCACTGAGTGATTTTATGCAGTACGTTAGTTTTTGAAGCATTTTAACAAAATGAAAATCAGGTGGCGACAACTTGTATATTTGATTATCTGACTGACCATGAGTGACCATGAGTTTCTTTTCCAGTGTTCTTTTCATCAGGCTCTACGCATTTTAGACATTGGAAGTTATGGAGCGACACAGGCAGACAGATTTAGGTGTTTTCATCTAATTCACCTTGACAAGTCTGGCGTCTGTTTGTGTCGATCTATGATTTTTATCTGTAACTTCAATTTAACGTTCATGAATGTCACTTAGTGTCTTAATTGAATAAATGATTTTGAATTTGAATTTAAATATTCAACTTGATAGATGACTGACATGACTCAAATTCATTATTTTCGTCACTCTAAGTTCGCGAAGAAATTCGGGCTAACTTTAACTTAAAGAAGTTATTTGGCAATATGTAGTTGAAACCACATGGTTTATTCTAAAGAACAAATACTCAAAAACTTTGGACAAATTTGTCATGTCATCCGGGCTATTATTACACTCTCACCCTCACCTCCTCATTAAAATAGGTCCACTAGTTTTTTGTTGGAACATACAAACATACAAAACTTTACCCTTCTTTTTTCCTTCTTCGTATTTAGGTAAAAAGTATTAAAAATCAGTTTCAAATCTTTTTTAAATAGCAAAAAATATGGTAATAAATCTCTTTTATATAGAAGTGTCTGTTTTGTACTTTCTTGCATTCATTCTATTCTTTTCTTCTTTTGAAAAATCCATCTTGCCTTCCGAATCAACTTTGTGCTATTGTCAACTCAATCACAATTAACTGGGTTCTATCTTCAGTTCGCTGACAAAAGTAACAATTATTTGTAAGGCCTCCAAAGTATCTGAAATATACAAAATTCAACTTTCTCCTAAACGACATTAGGTACAAGTTTGATTTATTTTATGAAAGAATATTTTTCATTCAAAGTAAAGAGACTCCTTTTCGCTTGATTTAAGCTTTTTTGCGTCAGTTGTTCACAAAAGATGTTTTTTATCACCGATATTTTGATAGACATGAGCGATTTTGTAGTGGGAGCAATAATCATTCTATACAGGTCACCTTTCAAACGTAGGAGGTAGTTTTTTGAATTTCTTTTCAATCTGCTGATAAAAGGTTTTCTGATTTTTGTAGTCAGACTTTTTCAACATAATTTTTATTGAAAATATTTGATAAGAGCTCAAAAGATCTACTCAATGTCAATCATAATTAATGAAAGTTAAATTGTCTTTGATGTGCTTTTGATGTAATGAGGACTAGGAAATTATGTTGCTTTGAAAGTAAAATCTTTATAGATTAAAGTGTCTGTAATTTTCAGAAACTTTAAAGTGACAGTGATGTCAATTCTGTTGTTAAAAAACTCTCTAAACTGCTAATCACTAAAAAACATTTTTAATCTGGCAAAAGACGTATTGTTAGTAAACAATTAACGAAAATTAGATAAGTAATAGTGAAAGCAGACGCTGTATAAAGATATATATATAAAATTAACATTTTGAAAAGCGCTACACTAAAATAAGAAATTTAGAGAAGTTTTAGTTTAATGACATTACAACAGAATCAACATCAGTACTACCACAATTTAAAAAATATACATTTTTTATAAATTTTGTATTAAATTAAAGAGCTAAGCTACCTACTTATTTTTTTCTATTAGAAGTTGCATGGCGATGAATCTAAAATTAAATTTTAAAAATTAAGAAATAAATCAAAGTTACATTCTTGTTTTTGTTTTTCTTCAACGTTTTAAAGTGAAACTTTTATTACATCGTCTCAAATTTTTTGGTCTGTGTATCGTATGTCGCGTGACGCATGACGCGTGACGGTCGGCGAGTGTCCAGTGGCCAGTCGGACGGTACGCCAGTGCTCCACGCTAATTTGTTTGTTTATGTCAGTGTTTAATGTAAATGTTGTTATTTATTTGCTTTATTAGATTTATTTATTTGCATGCGAAAAATAGTTTCACTTTTACCGTGGTTTCATAAAACCACACAATTCTTTTTTTTTTATTTTGATTCGCGTCATTTTTTTTTCTTTTTAATAGCGGCTGATTATGATTTAAAAAAAGTTGACTTTCGTAGTCATATTCGAAATTTGACTTTCAACCTACCAGCTGAAAATTAACTCTAAAATCGCTCGTTGATTGGTCAAATAAAATATTGACAAATCAAAAAATATTTTATGTCTATGCAAGTTGAGTCATTTGCTAGGTTCAAAACGGATTACCTGTTTCCAATATCAATGTTCACGCTCTGATGGTTCGGTTAACGAATGACGCAATCAATATGTTGATTGTCAACAATTAGTTTAGGTATCCATTGTTTGTTGCTGGCCCGTTTCGTTTCACGTAGTGGAAGTTTGTATCTTATTATTACTAATTATTTTCTTTAATTTGGAGAAGTAAATTGTACCCAATTAGTAAGAGAAAAGTTTTACGAATTTATTTGATACTAATTATGTGCTTAGATGTCAATTAATTTAATTAGTTGTTATTGTGAAAAAAAAATAAAAAAATATTGTGAAAAGAACAATGTATTCGAATTTCTTGATTCTTTATTTGAAAAAACATATTTTTTTAAAAATTCACTTAGACATGTATTTTACAGAGTATAAAAAGTTTCTATACATTCATAGAGATAAAGATTTATCCTATTCTATAGTTGTTAACCATAAACAATGAAAACCATGAAAGCCATGAGAAAATCCACCAATGATATCTTAGAGGGGATTTATCCATATGGATAAGAAGAGCTTTAGAGAGATTTGAATGTATATCCTCATTTAAGACGAAGCGGGTTCTATTTCCCCTTTCCCCGTTTTGAATATTTAATCTCGTGATATGTTTAAGGGTTAGGAGGGTTAGTAGTAGATTAGTGTAGAAAAGTTCATACAAGCCAACGTTGATTATAATTCATGTGAGGCCATTCTGCCATTATATTTTACTCAATGAAAGGGAAACCAAAATTTCATACCCTTGATTTAAAATGTTAGTTCTAACTTTTATAAAGCAAGGAGGTTTGGTTAAAAGTATTTTTTCCTGTTTGTGTTTTATTTAAATCCATAATTAAATGCTAACCTTTTAAAAGTAGTTTTTTCTTTTTTCCAATTTTTTATTTAAAAATAGAACAGGCTTTGTTATACTAATGTTACCGCAATTTTGCTATCATTTATTTATAAATCTAATACATATACATGAGCTATTTCTGTATATATATGTATATATTTCTAAATAATCTCGGAAACGGGTCCAAAGATTCTCATGAAATTTAGTATGCAGGTAGTTTCGGAGGCGATAAATCGATCTAGCTGGGATTAATTTTCAGAATATTTACAAAAGTTTATAAAAGTCATCTAGGTACTAAAATGTGAATAGTGATATTTAGCGTCTTTATTTTAAAAATAATCAACGAAATCAGTATTTTGTTCACCCGTAAAAAGACGTATATTGTTCTTTACGGTAAAGTGAAATAGTTTATGAAAATCAAATTATTATTTAACACAATGTGATCTACATGAATCAAAAATGGGATTTTTTATTAGTTTTCATAATTCACCCTAAAATTAAAGAAATTTGCTTGTTTAATAATGTCTGTACTGATTTCAGAGGGTACGTATTTCAGTTGCAAATAGCTGTGGAGCGTATGATGGATATCAAACAACACTAACAAAACAAAACAATAACATATGTTGTGATTTTACGGTTTTTTATTAAAGCGTATTCATGTTTATCAAGTACGTCCTCGGTCTCCATTGTTGTTTTTAATTTTATTCGGGTTTGGCTTGTAAAACCATAAGTAGATCATGTTTGTTCGGTGAAGCGGGTGTTCCATTTCGAAATTTGAATTGTATACAACATTCCATGTTTAAAAGTATATTTTTTAATAAAGAAGTCTTCTTATAATAATAACAACGAAAAAATAAATTAAAAGATCCATAAACAGAACTAAAAAAGGATTATAAAAAGTATTAAATACAAAACACGAACTTCCTTTTCAATTTCCCGTGTTTTAAAAGTTTTTCAACACCTTAAAGCTAAGGTAACCAAATTCATCCAATAAAATATTTACCTGTCTGATTTAATCATTACGTTTCGAAATGTTTCGTTTCACGTATATTATTAAGAGGAGTAGGAAATTACATGTTGGCATTTGTGAAACACTCTTAAAATTTATTTAATGTTATTTTATGATTTGAAATAAACATATCTCGATGAGATTACTTATTTGGATAGTATACATGATATAAAATATGTAATAAAGTATAGATGACAATATTTATTTGTAAATTCAGTAAAAACTTGAACTATTTTAAAGACATTGTTCTTTGTTTGTTAAAATAAATAAAGTAGGTAGTAACTGGGGATTAGAAGTCGTGTGTTTTAAGTAAAAAAATATAGTAAACTTATTTAATATTATGTGGTGTCAGGTTAAGAACACGGTTTGGTATCATATTTGTTCATTGCTTAGATAGCATAAAAGCCAAAAATGGGAGCAAATTACACAGTTGAGATCAATATCCAATAGTGGACTATGAAAAGCTTTGAAAAATTGATAGTGACAATTATATAGAAATAACTTTCTTGAATCTTGAATGCCACAAATTTTCAAGTTAGTTTTTGCCCGTGGCTCCGCTCGTGTTTATTACAGTTTTTGCGGTAAATAGTAGACCTTCCTCAAGATTACCGTGGGAGAGCCACGCTTCGGCAAGAATGGGCTGCCTCGACCGGAGTGATAAAACGGCCTCACAGAAAACCGCTGTAAAACAGCGGTTGCGCTGTGTTTCACCGAATAAGTGAGGATACCGGAGGCTCGTACCCTAACCCATCCCTCATCACCAAAGGCCGGCAACGCACTTGTAACGCAAGTGCTGATACTTGCGCTATGTCTCTCCTAGCAAGTGAGCATACGGAAGGCCAATATCCTAACCCCTCCCTCCATCTATCAGGCTCCTATCAGGCGATACGCCTTCTCGTTTGCATCTATTCTATAAAAAAAGAATCATGCAAAATGCAACTTCATGCCAAATTTCATCGAAATCGATGCAGCCTCGGTTACAACTAAACAGACAGACGGAGCTACTTTAGAATTTATAATATAAGTAAGGATAATATATTTATATACGTATTCAGTCTTAACATGTCGAATTTCCAATATAATGAACATGTCTCCTACGTGATGTGGAATGCTAATATCCAGTGTGGTATAAATTGGAGGGGTGGGTGGTGTAATTTTATTTTTGGTTACCAGAACATGACTTAACTAAGTTGACGGCCCCGTTGTCCTTTTTATTTGTTTAGACGGTGGATAATCCCTTCTGAACTTTGGTTCCTCGAGGCCATAAAATCAGGAGTATATGGTGTTATTACTAAGGACCGGCCCTGTTGTGACCTAGCTAGTGGTTAGGGAGTCTATCTGCTAAGCTAGGCCTTGGGCTCAATTTTCATCGAGGACAAATAGCTGTGTAAGATCTTTACGCAACTATTTTTGTGTGTTACCTTCTTTTACAGATTAGAGGGTAAAATAGCAGACGTATTGCCTGATGGTAAGCGATTACCTCCGTTCATGGATATCCGCAACACCAGAGGCGTCACAAGTGCTTTGCCGACTTTCGGGAGATGATCGCTGAGTTTCACCTGTGAGTCGTCACTCACTCCGTGAAACAGCGTAAGCACTGTTTCACACGGGTTTTCTGTGAGGTCGTGGTGTCACTGCGGTCTAGCTGGCCCATTCATGCCGAAGTGTGGCTCTTCCACGGTAGAATTACATTTACGTCCATAAGCCATTCCTCGAAAGCAGTTTTAGGCTTACAAAACCACGTCAGCCAGGCCGTTTGATGTGGTCAACGTTTGTTTAAGTTTTCCTACTCTTTGTGGAAGTTCTGTTGTCCAGCATATTTTGATCCCTAGTCGACTCTTTCGACAGCCATTAGAGGAATACGGGGGTGACACTTTGTATACCTAAACCGTAGTCACACGAATTAATATGTATATTTCATGAATAATTAGTACGTTGATACAGAACAAATATATCATGCTCATTAGATGATATTTGTCTTGGGCGGGAAACGTATACACGACCTTAGCGGTTAGCTCTAATCACCAAAGAAACAGACTCGTCCAACTTACATATTTACGTGTTATATTTGTAAGGTTATTTGTTTAGTTTAAATTTTACAATGACGTATCTTTCATCAAATGATATGTAGACATTATTCGTCATGTGCCATTAAATAGGATAACTCTGTGCGTAAAAAACCGCGTGTGGAAGCTAGTGAAACGCGCGTAGTCTAGATAGCGGCACAGCCACACATTACATTAGTATAAACTTATAATATTCTCCAATGCATATCAAGTAGAACGGCCAGAATATGAATGTCCCCCATTACTCCAACGGACGACATTTTATAACATCTGGCAGGCTCGGTCATATTCAATACTAATTTCCAAACTTAGCAAATAATATTAAAAATTGTTTATCATTATTATTCTAGTGATTATTAACATATACTTATTATTTGATAATATTAAGTAACATATTGAAGTACCATTGTATAAAAAGAGTACAGACGTCATTTACAATATTTCTAAGTAGCGCCGGAAGCTGACAAATGGAAGGCGCCAAGACATTAATATTATTTAATATAAATTTACTATTTACTTGGTTATTAAATTTTAAGGTTATGATTAAATATTTTATTTAAACGAGGTTGGAATCGTTACTTATAACACTAGTTATAAGAAAAAGAATATTGAGTAGCAGAGTATTCTTAGTAGAAGTAGAGAGTACGTATTCTACGTAATATGTACGTAGCATTTCGTAGCATAGAATACAATGTAACATATTTATTTATTTCAAGGCAGCATAAAAACATAATTAAAGAAACAAGAAGAATTAGATTTAAATATAACGTAAGAAGGAGATTTAGGTCTACGGTAACCTCACCCAGTAAAGTGCCGAAACGTGGTTTTACCACAGTTGAAAATTATACACACAAATATATACGTACATATTTCCTTAAAGGGTCCGCCCATGAACTGAACCTCTTAATTAAATGAACCCAGGCACGGTCAGCCCTTAATATAAATTTGTCTTCGCCACTTGCGATTATAAAGTGCCAAAACAAAAGATGATTCAGTGCCGTCGAGAATATTAATATCTTACCTTAACTTGAAACTGCGATTATAAAGGACAGTGTGTACAACACATATATACTAAGAAACTAGTTGGACCTTTAGGTGAAAGTACTATCAGTGTAATAAAATAGTTCTATTTCCTTAAACGAGTAGACGTTCGGGGAGTTGCCGCATTAGAAAGGTATCCTGTGTCGTGGGTAACTTTACGAAGATTCATGAAATGGACACAAAGAATTCCCAGACTTGAACAAATAATTTATAAATCACGGAGGTGAATGATCAAAATAGTTAATTTTTAGAAGTACGGACCTCTAAAAAGAAACCGTCAATTTGAAAACCTTCTTTTTAAAATTAAGTGATTTAAGGAGAAGTTTACAGTATTGTAAACTAGCAACCCGCCTCGGCTTTGCACGGGTTTATTACTCAAAATATAATGGCTTTGATTTCTCCGAGACGTGAAAACCTTCCTCAAGAATTATTTTCTAAGAAAATGAAACGAACTTAAGAGTATAGTTTCATTTTTAAGGTAAATTATATTTAAACCTACTTTAAATCAACTCAATAATCTCTAATAAAACCTTCTTTAGAATGTTTCAAAGACATGTAAACATGCATTATATATAAAACTGAGAGTGTTTTGCTCTTTGCGATGTCACAAACGAAGTTCAGGAGTAAAATTAGGGATGCGTGGGACTAATGAAGGTGAATGGGACGTTTTTACCTTTAGGTAATGAGATTTTTGGGTAAGCTCATAGATTGGCTGTATTGTAAAGTTGTGGCGTCACGTTTGCTAGTTTTTTGTTCATTTAGTGACGTGGTAAATGTTTTACTCTTATCCGTGTTTATAAACTAAAGGAGGTTAACATGTATGTTTTTTAAGACAACTTTTGCACTTTGACTAAATCTGGCGGAGGAGGTTTTGCAAACATACGTGAAACTGACACAAGGTACATTGTACAATTTACTTGTGGTTCACTCAAAATGCCATTAAATGTCCAGAATTGAAAGTATGAATTAGACATTATTATCTTAAAGATATGTAAAATATTAGGTATAGCTAAAACACTAAAAAGAAATGCTTTCATGTCATAGAGAAACGGGTGCGATGTCTCTCCAACAATAAGGGAGGATCCTCCGAACAGCCGAGGTGATTTTGTCGGGCGGGCAACTGCCCAATTGTTGACGCTAGTACGTTTAGTATATTATATTTGGTGCAAGAATTTCTATTGCGCGATTCAGGATTAGTAGTGTTGTGTACTTCGTGTAGTAAAGTCTCTCCGTAGTTCAAAGTATCTTCGGTAGATGGCGCAGTAGTATGTTGATGTTGCGCTGTTTGTGGAAGTCGCTACAACGTGTTAAAAAGGCATTCTTTATATTATTATAAAAAATAACCACTTTTACCTACTTCAGAAATTTAAGCAAACCTTAACTTAAACATTGAACTAAATGTATTAACAAGTTTTATAAAATGAAGAAAGTTATGACAGCCACACTAAACTTGAAATTGTGTTTCTCATGGTACCTTTAGATTAAGTTACTTTGGCTGGAATATTCATCAATTCATCCATCTTAGGCCTGCCTTCTGCAGAGACCTCAAGCACAGAACGGAACTATATTCTTTTACGGCAAAAATTAAGCTGTATTGTAACAAAATCTCATAATATCTAATCAAATCTGTATTTTTCAAAAAGCAAAATAAATTCAAATTCATTTAAAGACCAAATTTTTAAAAAGATTGCCTGAAATTTACTTCCTTTCCCTTTCAAGGAAAACAATAATTTGAAGAGCTGGATCATTTGTTCTATGTCTCAGTGTAATTTATTTTAAACTAGCTAAAACAGCGAACTTCGTATAGCCATATTTTTCGTAAATAATGACAAAAATTTGGAAAAACTTGTTTTTGTAATTATGCCAGCTCACCTTTCCACAAGGACAAAAAATCTATATGTAATTTTCGCCCATACAAACCTTGTCCTTACAGTAACGAATACATAAAAAGAAGAATTATCTAATTTGATGCAGTCGATCTAAAGTTATGCACATACATACTTTTCAGCGATTCATTTTTAATTATATAATATATTATTACAGTTTATAATCTTCAGTCACATCTTGACCTATATCATCTACCCACTCCGTTCAACGTATCATGTTTAGTTTAGGTCCCCATGACCTCTACGATGAAATATAAACCATCAGTCCTTAAAACAGAGTTTATGAATAAAACTTGAGCACTATTTTAGAATTTATTTTCGTTTTTTTTCAAATCGCTCTTTGTATAATAATTTATGTCACGTGCGTTCATTACGTAAATGGAGTATTAACCGATTGCATCAGTCGATCGACAGCTAACGGAAAATTTTGCCGATGCTGATTGGTGTTTGATATTGCGGCTCCGATTCGATTGAGCCATTTCGGCAATTATAGGGAGGGTTCAGCTATAACTTCCGTTATTTCTGGTTATCTGGATAAAAATGTTTAAGTAGAAATGTTTTGGCCATGTTAACATAAACAAATAAATAATAGATATTTTAGGAATTCAACACACAACACCAACAGCCTCAAACTAAGCAGAACTTATATTATGGGTACTAAACAACTGAATAAATACATGTCATACTTGTTTTTATAAAATCGTACATATTATTTGTAGAAAACACCCAAACTCCAAAACAAATATTTGCAGATCATACAAACATTTGATCCGACTCGGGATTAGAACCCGAGACCTCATGCACAGCGGTCGCGTATGCTACCACTGGGCCAACGAGGCAGTCAATGTTGAATCGATATGTTCTCGCATATTTCTATTTGTATAATTATATATGAAAGACGAGGAGAGAAGACGATAACCTTAAAAGGCTGTTTTTTTTTATATTTAAGCTGTCAAAATGACTCTGCCCTGCCTGATGGAAAGCATGAGCAGAATCCAAGAGTGGTGGTCACCATCCTCAATGCGAAAAAGAACAATGCATTATGGTGACCCACACTATGGCGGCCTGGGGGATGGTGAGGGGGATAGGTGGCATTGGATTGGGTTATGGGCCTCCGGTATCCTCACTCACTCGATGAAACACAGCGTAAGCGCTGTTTCACACTGGTTTTCTGTGAGGCCGTGGTATCACTCCGGTCGAGCCGGCCCATTCATGCCGAAGCGTGGCTCTCCCACAGTACGGTGATTGATGAAGACGGGTAAGTTCGAGGGAAAAATACCTAGAGGCTGTAGATCGCTTTGCTGGGCAAACCAAGTTTGCTCTACTCTTGGCACTATGAACTATGCTAGCCTCATTCTGCTCAAAATAGGAACAGATTGCGAGCTATCACTGGCAGAATAGCTTCAAATAGGGGTCACGACCCTCAGAATTGAAGATAACAATACACATGATGAAAACATAATAAATTGAAAGGTTTTGACAAATAAACGTTGATTTAAGAGAAAAACTTGAGTTGAAATAGTTCATATTGTACAGAAATTAATAGCCGGAAAGTAATTATTAACATACATTAAAAGAAGAAACAAAACTGCAGAGCTTAATAGCGATAGTGATACTAATAACCACGCTCATAGTATGCGAATTAAAATTTTTCTAGAAATGGGGTACGTACATTTTTCTGCTCGTATAAAATTTCTGAGCAACAGTTACTTAGTTCATCGGGAGTCACTGGGGCCAAATATATCAAAAACCAACTACCTAATTAAAGAAAATAAACACCAATGTATTCCGCACATACCATATAATGCACTATATATATAATCGACTACACGGTTGGCCTAGTGGTTTCAGTGGTCGCCACGCCACTTCGTACTGCGCCAAGTGTTGTGGGTTCAAATCCTACATGGGACAACACTTTGTGTGATCCATAAATTGTTGTTCTAAGTCTCGGTGTACTTTGTGTCCGTTTCATATATGTTTGTAAAGATCCCCGCGACACAGGAATGTATAGTCCTAATGCGGGAGTTGTCTTTAAAAAAAAAAGAAAAAGAAAATGCATAAAAAGTACGATTATTCCTAAAAAATTATAAATAATAAAAGTAAAAAAAGTATTTTAAAAGGTAGTAGAGTCATGCTGATTTGAGCACGAACAGGACGGCTCGATCGGGGTGGTACTACCCTAGCACAGAAGAACAACCTAAAATAACAGCATTTGTGCTGTCGTGTTTCGTTGGTGAGTACAAAACCGGAGGCCCAACGATGCATAAGCATCACTAGGCCGCCATGTTGTGGTTTCCCATGCTGCATTGTTGCATTCTCTGCATGCGCAATGAGTATGCTGTCCACTACTTTAAGGTTCAGGTCCACACTTAAAAAAGTATAAATCCAGTGCCAATACTCAACATCTTATAAGTATTAACGTAGATATTGTTCAAAACGTTAATAAAAATAGAACAGGCAACGAGCAATTTTGTTTATAACATCATTAAACGCTACATACATAACATCTAGAACAACCTTCCAAATATTTCCTCTTTAAAACCTTCATTACTGAACTGTTCTCTCGCTTTCCCAGGGGAAACCAATCTAAAATAATCACACAATTACCGTACAAACATTACTCGGCCGGATTACGTAATCAACAACCATTTATATGTAAGCAACGTCAAATTTCGTGAACAATTTATTTATCCGAATATCTAATTATCTGAATTAGATTTTAACTAGTCTATATATAAAATATTAATTTGTATACGCTTTAAGAATTCAAAATTACTGCATCTATTATACCCAAACATGTACATCAGTTACAAACTGCCTCTAAGATGGTTTTTAGCTACATTTTGCGTCACTTTTATCTGTAATTTCATCATCAATGCAACATCTACAATGAACGAAGATTGTTTTTTGTTTTTTCGAAAGACGGTCCCCATTTCATGTCATCCACATTTTTTATATTTTTATCATTACTTTCATCACGGCAAAGACTTCAAGACTTAGAATTGAAGAATTTAAGTCTTAAGGCAGAAATAGCTGATCCAGTTGGTTGCCATCTCATCAAAAGAAGAAGAACTACAATGAACAAAAATATTCTGGCATGTTTGACTGTGCTATATTACACATAGCACAGTGAAACATGCCAGAATATAGTCTCAGTAACTTTAAATTGTGAATGTGTAAAATGACATAACATTGATTGGCGGATAGGATGAAGAAAGCGTGAGATTGAAAAATCGTTACCTGAGGAATATTCGAGCGTGGACCGCTATTGCGAGCGTCGCACATTTTCCATCGGGCTATGAGCAAGAAACAATTTAAGAAGCTTAAAGTCAACCTTTAAGAATAGAGAACCATTACAAGTACCACACTATTGGCTCAATCTTAACCCGATTCTTCTATGATAGTAAAATGGCAACGCACTTGTGAATTTTGAACACCTCTGTCTGTCATGACCTGTCTGTGCCTGTCCGTATAAAATGTTCTCTGAAAGAAATTTCTTCCATACAACCTTTCATACGGTCAATTATTTTATATATTTACAGCTTTATAGGCAGTAAAGAAAAATTTAAAATGTAAAATTTTGTATTTTGTTACTAAAAAAATGATATTATTAAATTCTTTGGCAGGAATATTCTTTGTTTTCAGTAGCTACTTTTTAGAAAGTTACATTTACAAGTTAAAATAGGTCGAAACGTTCGACGATTTCTGCCAGCCGTCCTTTGTGCCGCCTGTAATTATTGCAAGGTCTTAATTAGGCTCTGGTAATATATTTCTAACTCACTACCAGTTCCTTACGAGTGACCACGGAATGTATTGTTGTGCAAGGCTCTCCCATAATTTATTAACTCTTATCAGTTTCATGATTTTTATAAATTCTTGACGACGCTACTGAGCCGTCACAAAATTTATTCTAGTACAGCTGACAACGTTTAACATTTCTACTCAAACACTAATTGTTTATTTTTTTATTAAAACCTTGGTGATATTTATAAGTTAAAATATGCTTCCTGTCTAATAAATTATATTATAATTATTTTATAGATTACTGGGTGGATTCTTGTACAATTATTTGAATAAAAAATTATACACTTATTCACAAAACAAAAGAACACATCAGTTTGACTAAAATCACTTAGGTACGTGGTAACGAAATGTTAAATACTATTTTCTTTCTCAAAATCACACATTGGTAACAGACTAACTAGATCGCATTGTCGTAGGGTTAGCACATACACACATACGCACACACATTTATACACGAAAATACAAACCTACACTATCTCGCATCAGGCATGCTCACACATACAAGCATACATACTCGTACACATATTGACATCGTTGCACTTAGGTTTGTTATGACTCTTACTAAAATTTTTACATTTTCATTATGAATCAACGTGGTTACATTTACTTCAAGCTCTGGATTATCTACTCACACTGCACGTTTGGCAGGTACCAGTATCTCACACAGATTCACCCACTCGATCATATAACACTAAGTTTATGAACTCAATTTTATTAACTATCCTTCATCAAAGAGAAATAATAAACAATTTATTAATTTATTTAATTATACCATGCTAGCCAGACGGGTTGGAACTGGGTTTCTTTCGTGTTTTCTTCGTTTTGCAGTGATGTTATCCTACATAGTTTATATCCAGTACATCATACATCATCAACTCGCAATGTCCCACTGCTGGGCTCGGGTCTATTCTCAGGAGAGGGTTAAGGGCATACGTCCCCACGCTGGCCAAGTGCGGCTGTAGCTACGTATCTTACCGTTGGATGTTTTTAAGCCGCGCGAAAACCTCCAACTAAGCTTCACGACTATTATCGTATGATAACAAACGTGACCACCGAATCACGTAGACGCTCATGGTAACATGCTACCAGCGGTCAGTCATCCAGATACTGACCGCGCCGTCGGCTTACCCTCGGAGATATATATATATCTAATCACCGAGTGCAACTGGGCTATGAGCGCTTCGATGCCTCGTGTCTTATATCTAGTACAATTAACATTAAAAAACCTAACTCAAAAACAAGAGCACATTAAATTATTTTTCACAATGCGATGTAAGTTGGTACTAAAGACAAAGAATAAAAAAGTTATTCTTTGTCTATTCAAATATAACAATAAAATACCGGAGGCCCATACCCCGACCCCTCTCCCGTCCTTCTCGCATCCCCTAAAGGCCGGCAACGCACTTGTGATGCTTCTGGTGTTGTGGGTGCCCATGTGCGGAGTTAATCGCCTACCATCAGGCGATATGTATGCTCGTTTGCCCCCTATTTAATATAAAAAATAAATAGATCATATTATACAAGGCATATAAAATAGACCTTCTATATGAAAACAATTCGAAGCCGAAAATAGTAATACTTCGTCTTAAATATACAAAGAGCTAAAGACAGATTGATGCTAAGCCTGTGATACATATTTAGTTTGCCACAGTCAGCCAAATTATTTATTAATCTTTCTTTTAGTTTATTTTCTTTTAGACAAGTACGTATTGAATCTTTTATTGAGAAAGCCTGTATACATTATGTGAGGAGAGTATTTATTTATTTCTTAATGGCCTACTTGCGTAGCGGTTAGTGATTCTGACTGCTTAGATAGAGGTCGTATGTATATATCGTCATTTTTCCAGTCTTTATTATTCCCAAGATTATTTGGGGTCGAGTACTAGTTCAGCCGGTTTTGCCTGAATACCAGTTTTTTCACGGAGCAATTGGCATCGGACCTCCGCAACCCTAAGTGTGAATTCGAAGATTGAACGAGTCGTCAGTATATTTAAGGGCACTGACTTCCCAATAACTTTTGATATTGGTGTTTATGTCAACCGGAACTGACGGCTTATCGTGCTCTCTGCGCCACGGGTGGGAAACCAAGCCTCTTTTCATACTCCGGACTACTATTAAGAGAAATTCGTAAGAAAAGCCCAACAGCAGTCCAACCCAAGAATCAAACCTAAGACTTCTAGATCTGCAGTTGTTTACGCTAACCACTAGAATAAGAGGCAATTTTTAGTAAATATAAGTTTGTTTATTTACAAACTTGCCTTAATATCATATGAAAGAAGTAGAATTAAAAAATAAGATATATGGCTGAATCTGGCCCTTTTAATATGCTTTTGTTTGTTCTATCAGGTAAAAAGACACATCATCATCAGCATACCGCAGTCCACTGCTGAACATGGACCTTTTTAATTGCACGCCACTTTGATTATCGGCTTGTCGTATCCAGCTCCTGCCAGCCGTCTTGCGCAGATTATCACCCCACCTAGCCTATTTTCCCTGATAAAGAAAAAATGGATTTTATTACCCTATTACGGTGAAGCCAAAAAACAATGATAATATTTTTGCAGTCCATTTGTATTTGTATGTTCCAATGTAGCGCGTGGCGCCTACAGAACCAATTTATATGAATAATTTTAATATAATATATAATAATCTTGCTAAAAGATTTTACGTGATCGAGTTTTACTTTTTTAACTTTTCTTGTTTTACAATAATAAATATTGACTTCGATATATTGTTAAATAAGGACCCATAAATTAAGTAGGAATGAATGAGAATACAGCTAATTTAGAACTATCCTAATTCACTTTACAAGTCTCTCAGTCGTCTCCCTTAAGTACATATGTTTGTTTTTCAAGACACCTCTTGCATTAAGAATATACATCATGTGTCGCGGGGGACTTTAAAAACGTACATAATATGGGGATGATGGATAACACAAAGAGTGGTCCCATTTCGGTTTTGAACTCACGACACTTTTCGCCGCATGAAGCGGGCGTGGCGACTGCGTTAACCACAAGGCTAATTTTGTAGTCTTAGTATGCTCTATCAAATTCAACTTCTTAAACAAAAAGATAATTAAATTACACCGTTTTCTCTCCATTGTCAATTTGACAACTACAGGCTTCATATACGTAATCGGCATTTTTCTGTATAAATAAATAGACAAGTCAAGACTGAAAATATACATTCGCAGGTAACTCTGTCTGTGTACGCTTGTACGCTTTTATGGTTACACCATTGAAACATTTGGATGAAATTTGCAGTAGAGATCCTTTGATTCTTAAATATATTTATTTTATACTAGGTAAGTAATACAAGTGTTTCAAATATGTTATACAGTGTCATATGTATCTATCGACGTATTAATTCATATTCATTCATACTTAATATTTTAAATTGCTGCGATAGCTAGCATAAATTTTTGAGGAAGGACATAGACTTTTATTTTTTTTATGAAATAGGGGGCAAACGAGCAGACGTATCACCAGAGGCGTCACAAGCGTGTTGCCGGCCTTTGGGGGATGGGAAGGAGGATGATAGAGCGGGTGGGGTGTGGGCCTCCGGTATCCTTTGTCAGTTGGTGAAACACAGCGCAAGAGCTGTTTGACATTGTTTTTTTATGGGTGTTTATTTATCGTGATTATCGATATGCAGGCGAACGGAACTGCTGGCTAACACTACTAGTTTTATATTTTGCAATCGGATCAGAAAGACACGTGACATTTCCTCATCCAAATACCACTGTGTCTCAAGACGAAAGTTTTTGACCAGTGTATAGTGCCAGTGATGACCTATGGTACAAAGACGATACAGAGACAAATGAGCCTTTGAAGAAGGCTCAAAATCGCATAAAGATCAATGGAGAGATCAAAACTCAGAGTTTCTCTGCGTGATCGAATCAGGAATGAGGAGATCCAGTGGGGCCAGTGAGCGAGAGTAACCGGGTGAGGGTCGCAGGAAGCCGTTGAATGCAGTTAGCACAGAACCGATTATTATGGAGAGCCTTGGGTGAGGCCTGTGTCCAGCTGTGGACATCTTTCGGCTGAGGAGATGATGATGAACGATATACAGAAATCATAACCTCAAACGGTTTAGTAGAACGTAAAACGCAACAGTAAACACAGTCCAATAATCTTCATTTACATCAGAAGGTACCCACCCTGCTCACAATAAATTGAATTAGTTCCGATATTTTAACGAACTATGCTTAGTTAATTTTGTTTTTCAGTAATTTTGTTCAAAATACATGTTGATTTAAAAATCAAATGCCTTAGTTTTTTCTTGTTTATTTAGGTAATTTTGTATGTACAGTTCAAAGGTAAAAACGTTTTTGAATTTTAAATTTTGCGTAGGTGTGTAAGGCAGCGCTTAATGGTAATGTTTGCCTGGTTTGTTTTTTCAGTAATAAACGGTTCCATTTTTTTAAGAAAATCGTTTTACGTGCGAACGAACGATACAGAGATTCGTAGAGGTTAAGCTTTCTTCTGCCCTTTCTTTTTTTATGAAAGATCGAAGAAATCAGTACGGAACCCTGTGAGAGCCTCGCTTCGGCACGTGACGAATGGGCCGCTCGACCAAAGTGATACCACGGCCTCACAGAAATTCAGTGTAAAATAATGCCTGCACTGTGTTTCACCGAGTGAGTGACGAAACCGGGGGCTCATACACCAAACCCTACTCATCCTCAAAGGCTGGTAACGCACTTTTGACGTCTCTGTAGTTGCCAGTGTCATTGGGCGGCGGTAGTCACTGACCATCATGCAAAACGGCTGCTCGTTTGTCTACAAAAAAGTAATTAAAAAAAAAATATCGCTTGCAAAATCATCATTGTCATCGACTCAGACAAAAGACGTTCGCTGTGGGACATAGGTTAGGGACCCCCGCAAGGCTAATAAAATAACTACAGTTAATTGAATATTAATTTTGAACACGGTTCTTTAATGTTGTTGTAACCACCTCTGTTGGTCTCTTGAAGTTTGGCAAGGCAATTACGACTCTACAGGTATAGAGGTAGATAGTAATGACAGTAGATGGCCGTCTATAGTACAACCAAATAACCCGTCCAAAAGTTTGTACTCTATAGATATCATTAAAATCCAAGTACCTTCAAAATCCAAGTCAAATTACCTGTATTGATCCTAGTAGATATCTGACTCTGGAATCCATTATTTTAAGGCTAAAAACAACAGTCATGTCGACTTAGTCGCTATCAACGGTGCTCACTCGAGAACAATCAGACCGCAATTCATATTAGTAATGGGAACAGTTGTGTTGGGAACAAAAAGGTTCTGAGCTGGGACGTATAACGTCTAGAAGGATTCGTTCAAGATATATGCGGATAGAGTTTGAGACAATTTCGGTCGATCCTAATCTTAGAACATAGAATAATAAGAATCTGTGGGGATGATAGTTGCGTAAGTAATAACTTGTGTTTGCTAGAGGCTATATTTGAATCGGTTGTTATTTGTATTTTAGAAACATGCCAAAATGCTAGGTTTTTCTACTGTGGATTAATATGACGAATTTGATCAGTAAACATCACATTTATGACAGTATTATGATACTTAAAGATACTGTTAACTGTTTGATGTGTCCAGCAATACTAGCAAGATAAATCTCATGCATGTGTGTGTGTGTTTTTATTATTTTAGAAAATTTCATTGATTGCTCCTTGCTCATATAGGACTTTAATACTAAAATAAAAACACACACATATTGCCTCGGTGGTGCAGCAGTAGCGAATGCGGCTGCTGTGCTAAAGGTAGGCTCGATTCCCATTTATATGTATAACATGTATGCATTTACAGGAATAGTATATATTTATGCATATCATTTAGACCTATAACACAAGCTCTGCTTAGCTTTGGACTAGATGGCGTTGAGTGTTGAATTTTCAAAATATTTTATTTTTAGAAAAAACTCATGGCTTAAAATCATTTTTAATATTAGGTAATTGTTATAGAAATAACTAAAAATTAAGTTAGAAAATTTACAATAGTTTTAAATAGTTAATTGAAATAAAACTATTTTTGACTTCAATTTGCGCCGTAAGTACCTGTATTGAGGACCTACTATCAAAATTTTGAGATGACGAGGGTTTACCGTAGATAGCACAATATTACAATTTTTGACTTTGCCACACTGACATCTATTTAATTTTGCATTCATTATTTTATATCTGTTATGCCCGCTACCACCCTTCGCTTGAGCAAGTCACGTAATTCCCAAAGCAATATACTTTTTACTGTATTTCGTCCGTACGATTACGATTATATATCCACAACACTTAAAAGTGAATGGTTTTACCACATTGAAATCGAAACCATTTAGTATAACTCGATT
Organism: Hyphantria cunea; assembly: GCA_003709505.1. Taxonomy (NCBI): domain Eukaryota; kingdom Metazoa; phylum Arthropoda; class Insecta; order Lepidoptera; family Erebidae; genus Hyphantria; species Hyphantria cunea. The sequence continues at coordinate 107,296 of PKRV01000229.1, read as the reverse complement.
TTATTGTAATCTGCTTAAGTTAAGGAGAAAATTTTATTGTTGACGGAATTTCAAATTTCGTTTTGTATATATTTGGAAGGATAGAATATAAAGATTTCGAATTTCAAACAGAACTCAAACAACTAGAAATAAACGAATGAATCAGACGGCCTCGGTGGCGCAGTGGTAGCATAAGCGTCTGCTGTGCTCTTGGTCTCGGGTTTGATTCCCGGGTCGGACCAAATGTTTGTATGATCTCCAAATATTTGTTTCCGAGTTCGGGTGTTTTCAATGTATAATGTGTATGTATTTACGAAAAAAAGTATTTATGTATTATATCAGTTGTCTAGTACCCATAATATAAGCTCTGCTTAGATAGATAGAAGATAGGCTATTTATTTGTTATTTATATTTAACAAAATATTTATTAATCTTTATTCTTCTAGCGATAAGAATGAGGAAAATCACCAGAGCATCAGTGAAAAGGTTTTACTAATATTTGTAGCTATCTGGAGTGGTTCAATGAACAAAACCTCGTTTGTTTAGTAAACTTAGAAGNGAACCAGGGTCATCGACGTAGCCCACAGGATTAGCAAGCTGAAGTGGCAGTGGGCTGGCCACATTTGCCGAAGAACCGATAACCGTTGGGGTAAACGAGTTCTTGAGTGGAGACCACGTCTCGGCAAACGTAGTGTAGGACGTCCACAAGCCAGGTGGAGCGATGATTTGCGCAAGACGGCTGGCAGGAGCTGGATGCGAGAAGCCATAGATCGAACTAAGTGGCGTGAAATTGGAGAGGCCTATGTCCAGCAGTGGACTGCGATGGGCTGATGATGATGATGATGATGATGTATTTACGAAAAAAAGTATTTATGTATTATATCAGTTGTCTAGTACCCATAATATAAGCTCTGCTTAGATAGATAGAAGATAGGCTATTTATTTGTTATTTATATTTAAAAAAATATTTATTAATCTTTATTCTTCTAGCGATAAGAATGAGGAAAATCACCAGAGCATCAGTGAAAAGGTTTTACTAATATTTGTAGCTATCTGGAGTGGTTCAATGAACAAAACCTCGTTTGTTAAGTAAACTTAGAAGAATGCATTTAGTCTAAGTAAGTGACTTAAATATTCATTAATATCAAGGTTGTTCCGAAAATTGATAGGCACAGAATAAATGCAATCTCTTTTTTCATGAAACTATTTTGGATTGACGTCCAATTTTAACACAAACCTCCTTTGTGAACTATGTGTAGTTTTTTAATTATTTAAGAATTATCTGTCACTCTTTTTTTGTTTGCAATAATGGACGTCTCGCGGGGAGCTTTTGTGTAATGATTTTCTGTGATTATAAACGAAGCATAAACTTCAAGGAATCTCATGAAAATTTACAAGCTACTTTTGGAAAGTCTACTCCTGCGTTAGTAGCAATCACTTATTGGTTTCGTTAATTGAAACGTAGTCGAGAGAACTTAAACGATGTCCCTAGCCCAGCCGACCACCAGCTGCACTAACATATGAGAACGTCATCAGGGTAAAGTGGTAGGGAACAGACATATTACAAATCGGGAAGTACAAGCTGAACTATACATTGGATCACAGGTAGTTTTCACCATCCTGTATGAACACCTTAATGTTAGGAAGCTTGCTTCGCGATGAAACCTCATTCTCTCAACGATGAGCAAAAATGCCGTCGAGTTAATCGATTTAATTTTTTTTGGAAAAGTTCGAAGAAGAAACTTTGCTAAACGTATCCTACATTCTTATAACTGACAAATCATGGACATGTAGTAATCATGTATATAGCTACGATCCTCTTACGAAGCAGTAAACCACGCAATGGGTGTCCACGAAAGTTGTTAATAAAAAAATGACAGCGTGTTTTTTTTCCGATACAGTGGATCAATAGCAGTAATTCTGCCAGAAGACCGTAGATTAGTCACTAGTAGATGGTATAGCGAAGTCTATCTGTCTCAAGCTTTCGGGGAGTTGGATAGCGAGCGCCCAAGATACGGCCTCTGTGGCATACTTTTTCACCAAGATAACGCGCCTAGTCATACAGCTGTAAAAACTTTAGACTATTTGACAATTTTGGGGGTACAAATGTTACCCCATCCTTCGTACAGCCTAGGTTTAACACCAAGGTTTTTTTTATTTACCACTGTAAGAAAAAATGCTTCGCGAGCGAATATTTAGCAATGCTGGCGTGGTCATCGAAGAATTTCAGCACTTGTTTTTTTGGCTGGCGATAAAGGCTAGGTGGTGAAAGGTACAAAATGTATTTGCAAAATAATACAGTATAAAGCAATAAAACTTTTAACCAAAAAATCATGCTAATATGGAAATAATAACGAATCTAAGTTAAGAAGAATAAACCTTTTACATCAGAATAATGAAGAAAAAAATGAAAGATTTTGGATATGACTGATGTGTGTGAATGATGATGGATGAAGACTGATATGGCTACAGCATTATTCTAGTCTCATCGCAGTAATAAGCCTAAGCTTAGCCGTATTTGATCGAACGGAAAACATAATCCTCCATCTGACGTAAATTTGCCTAGATACAATGGGACGTCTACTAGTACTAAGCGGTCACCTAAAATCTAATATTACCCCACAAAACCTGTCTTAGCCCGATTAATCGATTCGGGAACTCAATATTCAAGAACGCTAATATTCTGAATAACATGAACGTATTTTCACATGACTGGCTTAGTATTTCCTTAGCTAGAAGTTTGCATTATATTGTCCAATGAACCGGGAACCTTAGGTTCACACGTTTTCGAATCACTGGAATCACGGCTGTGGAAAAAAGTCATTCTTGATTTCACTCGGATGAAAATGTGTGAAATCAGATCTGGAAACTGAATTATAATTTTTATAAGATGTTTATATGAATCTTATATAAGGAAATTATTATTTTTTGATATCGCTGTACCGAAGTGTCGTTTTCAGTTTTTTTATTATGATTGATTTTAGGGATAACTAAAATTAAATACTGCATTAGAGACAGTGAAATAAAATACGTTTAAGGCTATCATTGTAAACAAGGGAACCTTGTTTTGTTTCCTTCGATCAAGATTTTAATCTAATTATTTTAGAACGACTGCCAGAAATCTAATGATATTTACCACGAAATACAGATATATTAAATTAGCTAAATCGATGTTAATAACAGCAAAGCCGCAGAAAAAACTAATCTAATACGTTTCATTTCATCAACATCATCATCAACCTATCGCAGTCACCATCTGGACATAGGCCTCTCCAATTTCACGCCACTCAGTTCGGTCTATGGCTTTTCGCATCCAGCTCCTGCCTGTCGTCTTGCGCAAATCATCGCTCCACCTGGTCTGTGGACGTCCTATACTACGTTTGTCGAGACGCTATACTACGTTTCATTTGTCGATTACAAATTATTTTTAAATTCAATGACCAGGCTTTTGAAATCCATATCCATTCTTATATAATAAATTTAAACGCAACTCTATCTGTTTATCTGTTACACTTTCAGAAAGAAACCAACGCACCGCTTTTAAAGAAATTTGGCATGCAAATACTTTGATTTTTGAGGAGAGTCATAGACTATTCCTTGCCGCGACAGCCGATATACACGTGGGTGAAGTCGCGGGCAAAAGATAGTACTTTATAAAAATATTTCATACAAGATACGAATAAAAAAGTACCTCAGATTTATTTACTTACCTTATATTACTTGAGAAATGAAAACTTCTCAGAATATACTGCCTATGTAAGTACTCAGAGTGGAAAATAAATGGTAATCGACAATCGAACAAGCAAATCGAAAAACACTTGTCGCTTAAGTGTATGTGTGGAAGTAAAGCACGTGTCAAAGTATCTCTTAGTCCCACATTGCACTTTACAGCTTTAGGTACCTTCACACACCTGGTATGAAAACTCTTTGTTTAAGAGCCTTTATCTACGACACTTCGTAGAGGCGTTTGCCTTTAACGCCTTTGATTGTTACCCTGGCCTACGGTTTTTTTATTATGTAATGTTTTGTAACTCCTGATCCAGTAAAGTTTAACATCTTTTTACTCGATTGCGAAAGAAGGAGGGTTATGTTTATCGAGTGTATCTACGTATTTTATGTATGTGTGTATGTATATTCTTTGGCAAGACTTAGAGCCTAAACGTCTTGTCGCATTTTTATGTGATTGGTTTGTGTGTGGATTCATTTTACTTATGAGAGTGACATCGGTTAGATCAAAATTAAAAAAAGAAACTAAATTAAGGATTGGGGCCAAAAAGTAATCTCGAAAACAAAAAATTATTTCGGAGTACATCGAGTATGGCATCAAAATAAAAATTGTTTTTCAAATAAATTATTACTTGTTTCAAACCCTGTTTTAAAATTGATTTAAAACTAACGAAATATAAAAGTTTAAAGATATTTTTTAGGTATGGACTTGCCAAAATGACTCTCTACCTGATGGAAAGCATAAGCAGAATCCAAGAGTAGTGGTCAATGACCAGACAACGCAACTACGCAGCATGGTGATCCACACTTAGTGATGCATCCGCATCATTGAGTCTCCGGTTTCACACTCATAACGAAACACGAGAGCACGATCGCTGTCATTATACATTGATCTTTTGTGTGCGGTTAGTACCACCGCGGCCGAGCCGTCCCGTTCGCCTTTGAAAATATTTACAGTTTAATTCAATCAATATGTGGCCTTCAAACGCGTTTAAGGTTTATGTTTTAAAGATGATAGTGCTAGACGACTTCTTGTACATTCATAACGATCTCGTGTGATAACTATAAGTTTGAACATCCAGTAATCAAAACGCCAGTGTATGTTAAAAAACTATCGTAAAAGAACTCATTATCTATACTGATATTATAACGAGGTTAAGTTTGTGAAGTTTTAGTAAGGGATCTCTGAATCTACTGAAACGATCTTGAAAATTATTTTATCAAAAGAAAGCCACATTATTTGTCAGTACCACCCGTATCTACTTGTTTGTACTCCGTAATATTCTTTAATATATTGGTATTCAATATCTTCTCAGAAATTAATAGTTTATGAACTTACTATGAAAGCCACACTTGGCAGAGATATTCGAAAGTAGCCCAGCTTATTTCTTACGCTATCAAGGTTAAACCACTGCAGTGATTTCACCTGCGCATGGAGAGCCTGGACGACTTTGTAGAACACCTGAGCACTAACCTGTTCGTGCGTGCTGACGGATCGCAAGTTCGCCACCTGCGAGAGCTCGCGCCCTACCATCGGCGACCACCGGACAGGTATTGCCCGTCCGGTGGTTGGTGGTCCGCCCGTCATCCTCGAATGGGCAGGGCGGCAGCACGGGACCCTTTCCTTTCGACTGACGCAGGTGCTTTCCGGGCACGGTTGCTTCGGTAAGTACCTGCACTCGGTCGCGCGGAGGGAATTGAGTCCCGCCTGCCACCACTGCGACTGTAGTGAGGACTCGGCCCAGCACACGCTGGCGGTGTGCCCCGCTTGCGCGCCGCAGCGTCGGGCCCTCACTGCAGTCATTGGAGGTGATCTCTCGCCATGGAGCGTACGACGGCCGGCGGCGAGAGCAGTTTTACCGCGGTCGCAACCTTCTGCGAGGAAATCATCTCGCGAGGAGGCGGCGGAGAAGGCCCGGGAGGACGATCACCACTCGGACCCGATCCGCCGCCGGCGAACCGGGTGGCGGAGGCCTGCCTATCAGCGCCTCATGCCGCCCTGAGTGTGGCCGAAGTTGGGCGGGACGGGTTTTCCCCCCCATCCGCTTTACAGGCCACCCGCGAGGGGGGCGCCGTTACGCGTGTGCTGTACGTCGCCCACATTGAGAGGTCGTAACATCTAGAGACGGTGCCCGCTTCAATGCGGGCAAGAGCTGGGAGGGGTCCGGATGGCGTAAGAATGCGGTTCCCGGATCTCTCCCGTGTCAGGCGCAGAGTGGCACATCGTGGTGGTTTAGTGGGTAGTTTGGCTGGAGTCAGTCAGGAGTCCCTCACAAAGTGAACCCCCTGTACCCGCGGGGGGGGGGAGCGAAGTACGTAAAGGCATTCCACCACGTAGATAAAAAAAAGTTGTCAGTATATTTGAGGGCACTGACTTCCCAATAACGATTGCCATAGATGTTAATGACAACCGAGACCGACGGCTTAACGTGCTCTTCAAGGCACGGGCGGGAAACACCGTCACCTTCCGTACACCGGGCTTCCGACCCGGTAATCGAACCCGAGACCTCTTGATCTGCAGTGGCTTACACTAACCACTAGACCAACGAGGCAGTACACATACATATCTATTTAATTACTATCGGCATTTTATTTATCAGCAGGTAAAAGTAAATAAAGTGCAGACCCATTATGACCGTTTGAGTAATCAAATCTATAATTTTTCGCATAAACTGTTACGTTTTATTTCTAGTGGACCATAAGTTACTCAATATTTTGTTACAAAGAGTACCAAGTAAATAACGTACTTATCTATCTTTCCATCTATTTTTACAACTATTTTCAAAGAAATACACAATTAAATTAAGTTACATTCATCGACCAAACGGCTATCGAGCGGTTTTATGAGCTGAATTTGAAAGTCAAAATCAAACGTGAAGATACTGCCTGTTTTAAAGAAAAGCCTTTGGGAGCTATGTTCACGTAATTGGGTAATCCACTTGTAGGTAGCGGCTTTGGACACGAATCCGAAGTTACGCTAAAAGGTTTGAGAAAAAAATAGTATAGAATAGGAACACAGTTTATTGTACGAATAAAAAACTTGCAAATAATACATCATATGTATACAGAAAATCTCTTACAGGTTACTTTTTGAACGAAGAAATCGATAATACGAATCGACCATACATTATCTTCCAAGCCTTTATTATTCCCAAGATTGTTCTTCAAAAGCCGGCAATGTTCTTGTAATTACTGAGTTACAGTACAGTACAGAAAATAACTTAAGCAAAGTTGCGAGCAAATGCTAGTACTTATATAGTAAGTACCTGAATGCCTGAGCTTTGCTCGGTCCAATAAAAAAAAAGGTTTGTGGCGTTCTCTCTTGGTACGCGCTGGTACTGTATATTCTGCACCGATAGCTGCGTAATGGATCTTATTCCAATGTAGTTTAATGTAGTTCGCTCGAGTTGCGTTAAATGGCACTTTATAATCGATAAAGTTCATTGTTGAACACACGAATTAAATGACATTTTCTAAAAACGAATCTTATTTAGTTGGATTTATTGCCCCCGAATACACCTGTAGGCTAAATTTCAAGAAAATCGTTGGAGCCGTTTCCGGGATTCAGAATATATATAATATATATATACAATAATTGCTCGTTTAAAGGTATTACATTAAATATGCAATCGCAACATAAAATACATTTCACTCCAATCATTTAATGTAAGACATCTCCTTAATGGGCTTTTAAGAAAGAGGGAGCAAGGAGGCTTTGAGTCGATTCTAAGGTTACAATCATTCCCTTAAATCCTTTAGAGGAACATTTTGTAGGATTACACCGGGGATGTTCTATGAACAATATTTATATGAGTTCGAGTAGAATCTATTGTTTAACCATTGACAGTGAAATACGAGAGCTGTTGTAACTTTGAAGGTTGTCAGTTGGGAGAACCAATTAATAAACAGCTTTTTACCCGATTGCGAAATAAGGAGGGTTATGTTTTTCGACTGTATGTATGTATGTTTGTACGTATGTATATTCCTTTGGCACGCCTTGAAGTTTAAACGGCTTGTCAGATTTTCATGTGAGTGTGATCAATAGATTCGCTTTAATCGATCAAATAAAAAAAACAAAATTAATAATCATTGGCGCCAAAAAGTACTTTAAAAAATCTGTTTTTGTGAGTAAAGAATTTAAACATATCGAGTGTGATTGAACATATTGATTGATTAGTGTGTAACCGCAGGCCAGGTGGAGTGATGATTTGCGCAAGACGGCAGGCAGGAGCTGGATGCGAGAAGCCATAGATCGAACTAAGTGGCGTGAATTTGGAGAGGCCTATGTCCCGCTGTGGACTGCGATAGGCTGATGATAATAACTAAATATTTAAATAAATATTTCGGACATCTAACACACAACGCCATCTAGTCCCAAGCTAAGCAGAGCTTGTAATATGGATACTAGACAACTGATATGAATACATAAATACTTTTTTTTTGAAAATACATAAGTACTATATATAGAAAACACCCAAACTCCGAAACAATTATTTGCAGATCATAAAAACATTTGGCCCGACCCAGGATTCGAACCCGAGACCTCATGAACAGCAGTCGCGTACGCTACCACTGCGCCACCGAGGTAAGATTATATACTATCAAATAATTAAAGCAAAAATAATTGCAATCGCGTAAAAGCAGATCTTATTACCGTTAAATGAATGAGCATGTCTTTTCGCTTGAATAGCTTCTTTGATGTTTCTGACATGATTGATTATAGCAGTTTTGTAATGTATTGGAAAAGCCTATTAAATTAAAAAAAAAAGACCGTGAATATTCTTCAAATTAATCAAACAGTTTTCTTTGATATTGTATTACTATTTATTTATCAACAATGGGCGTCTGTTGCCTGTAGTTATTACAGATATGAAAAAGGCTATAACAAAAAAATACCAGTTTTATCCACGGAAGATGGTAGATTCGCAGTAATAGATAGATAGAATAATCTTTATTTGTACACCGTAATACAGATATAAAAAAAAGTACAGAAAACGACAAATGTATAATATACGAAGGGCGGCCTTATTACCGAAAGTAATCTCTTCCAGGCAACCTTAGGATGGATCAAAAGTATCGGAAAGGCAGTAGTTGATGGTGCATTGAGTTTTGAAAAATTATAATTTTATATAATTTCTAATTTAATATAATACCAATTTCTAATGAATATAATCTATATTTACACATACATACAACATATACATACATACACACATATATTCATACATGCTAATAACTGTAACTACTCAAATAAACTAATATTGCATTACATATAATTATCAGTGACTGACTCGTTTATGACGTATAAAATTCATGAACCATTTTCTTAAAACTATTTACTGTTTAATTTTTGTCGGCAATGCATTCCACAAGCGTACAGCTTCAACTGTAAACGATTGATCATAGAATTTTGTAGGATGCAGAGGCATCTCTAGTCCCAAATCTTCAGATGCCCTTAGACATTTGTCATGTGTGTCATTGAGGAACTTGAATTGTTCTTTGAGGTAAAAGAGGGCTCTAGGATTAAACAAGATGTTATAAAGGAAAATTAGGATATGAGTATTCCGGTGAGAGCGAATTGGAAGCCACTCGAGCATGTGTCATTCAGAGACATGATCATATTTGCGTAGGCCAAATACAAATCGTATACAGAAATTTTGTAGCTGCTCAAGCTTATCAAGTTGTGCTTCGTTGAGATTCAGATAGCTGACATCGGCATAGTCGAGAATTGGGAGGGGAAGTGCTTGTGCAAGGTCAGCCCTAGGAGCAGTTGGAAGAAAGTTACGTAGTCTTCGTAGAGACCCGGCAGAAGCAAACATCCTTCGGCTAACTTCCTGCATATGTGGACTCCAAGATAAAATACTATCTATAAGGATCCCTAGATTTTTAACGGTATCACTGATCTCGTCGCAGTAATGTATGACAACATTTTAGATATGCAAGAATTTAAGCACGCCTGAAATATAAAACATTTTTTCTGTACATCCTAGAAATATACTTATAATTTTATATATTATACTGTAAAATTATATGTAAAATATATTTATATAGTCATACTTATATATTATACTAGAAATAAATAAATATATTTAAGACATATAACACAAAACGCAATATAGTCTCAAACTAAGCAGAGCTGGTTATATAAACATAAGACAACTGATACAAATGTTTTTTTATGGAATCGCGGGCAAACGAGCATACGTAACGCCTAATGGTAAGCGACTACGGCCGCCCTTAGACATCCGCAACATCAGAGGCGTCACGAGTGCGTTGCCGGCTTTTAGGGGATGGGCTGGACGGGTCGGGGTATGGGCCTCCGGTATCCTCCCTCATTGGGTGAAGCCCCCATGTAGACAGCTAATGTATACAATATACTTAATTAAGTATAGGTAGGTATACATCAGTTGTCTAGTACCCATTGTATAAGCTCTAAAAATGTAATATAATTGTGATGTTTCCTCATATTAATGGATAATAAAATCGAACGATAATAATAATAATAATTTACTGTTTTCTTAAACTAGACAAGTGAAGAAGACTGCTGTAGAACATATTTAATGGATTAATTTAGCTGTGCTCTGAAAATAAGGCAATCCATCTTCAAACATTTGTCATTTTTCATTATGACGTTATAAAGCTTATATATTCCTTGATGTTACTATGTTTAGTAAGCTTAAGTTACTATGTTTAAGTTGGGGTCTAAACCCCTGTGCCTCGGAGAACACGTAATGCTGTCGATCTTACGCCCGATCTCTCCCTGGTCGTGTTGTTAAACTGTCCAATCGGATTATGCAAAGGAAGGAATAGATAGAGCACCTATATTTGCGCACACACTTGTGCATTATAATATCTCCTACGTAGTGGGCCGGTCTCCGTTGAGTGTGGCCACTGAGGTCGTAATCTTCTAGGAGAACATCATGTTCCTTGACACACAAACATAGGCGGTTAACTAGCTTTTGTTCTTTTTGAAGATGGCTTATTTTAACATCAACAGAATCTGACTGTATTAACTTAAATTTTATCAAAAATATTTATGAAAACGCCCCGAACATTACTTAACTAAGGTCAAGTTATTTGCATATTATTATACGCTTTACCATTATATTTTATATTAAAATAAAGAGCATTTTATGGGAACCCATCTCTTTACCATGCTCTTGGAAAATGGTTAAATTTTAAGATTCATAGCCTCCCTTAAATAATAAGTTTAAGACTATGAATTTATTTAGGAAAATAATACATTAATTGTTTCTTTCTGTGATGAAGGGAGTAAAATAAGAAGAGAAGGAAGTAAAAAGTTTTAAAAACACACAATGATATTGTTAATGAAATAATATGTTTATACTCTTTTCTAATATAAAATTTTACTAGTATTGGCACATTGTTCATTTATATATATATATATATATATATATACTTGATATATANAGTTAGTGAAATCATCAAAATCTCTAAGATAACTAACGAAAACTAACTTTGACGAGCTTTGAACGCATGACCCAACTCAAATTAGTCACTGATCATTAGAATTATAATTAGAAACACAGTATGGCGATTTCCACATACAACACAACAACAGAAATACACTACAGCGCCATCTATCGAAGATACGTCGAACTATGTAGTAACAAAGGAAGCTAAGAAACTACCAAACCTTAATCGCGCAATAGAAGTTCTCGCTCCGATTAGCATATATACAACATCCCAACGTCAACCGTTGGGCAGTGGCCCGCCGGGTCCGATCACCACGCCTGGTCGGAGAATCCTCCTTTTGTGCTGGAGGAATATGTGACCCGTTACTCTACAACAGTTTTTAAAGGGAAGAATTGATTGTCAACGTGCATGTTTCTGAAGCTGTTCAAGATCATGATTGCTACGATAGAAGTCGTGATTTCGATCGCTACCTACCACAAATATTTACGGTTTAAAAACGTTTATTTTCTCAAAAGTAAACTACATTATTTGTTTATATGAGAGCTTACAACTTCTTAGCATAAAAACTTTGACCTGATGGTGAGTAGGAGTTTTTTTACTCTGAAAACCCATTTTCGTATAAGTATAAAAGTAACCTCGGTATCACAGCAAGCTAGCCAATTATAATCAAATCGCATGGAACTCTATAAGATTGTTAAAGGCTAAGGTTTCGATAAGGAATGCCATCACATCCTGATAACAGCCCGTTGACCGTAATAAAAGAACCTTTGACCCATTCTATGAAAGAAAAAGAAATGTACTTTCAGTTTTGTTAAGTAAGATGTATTACGATGAAATTTAATGTTATTGTAATGTAAGTACAAAAGACGAAAGAATATTTGTGTAAATAAATGAAAGGTATAATATAAGTATACAAAGTGACTTGTACCTTATGAAATCTTAAAAGATTTCTTCTTTTATGTTTGTGTGTTATAGACAAGCAGTCAGCAGAAAGCTATTATAATGGTAAGTGACAATACTACTGGCTATACGTAAGTGTTCTTAAAAGTTTCTAATCTGTGGAAAGAACTGTTGACTGCGGTATTCCCGGACCAATACGTCCTTTAAACTTTCAAGAAAAAAACGTATCCCATTTTAAAAGTACCACACTTATGAAGTCTCTGGTGTAGCGGTTATTCACGGACGGCTGTAATCGCTTCCATCAGGCGATCTGTCTGCTCGTTTGCCCCTATGTCATAAAAATCTAATGATAATAAAAGAGATTTTATCTAATTTTTGTACATATCCACCCTGAACTCTACACACTCCTTCCAGTGATGCAAAAATGCAAAACTGCACAACTACATACACTGTTTTATTAACGAATGCTGCTATTCTTCACGTTGAGGTCGGTAACTTTTTTGAAAAGCTAGTACTACAATGAGGTCTTTTTTACGAGGGATATGCTTTTTGTACCAAACCCTCTTTTGGGGAGACGAAGGGCTTGTATAAGACTCCTGGATAATCGGTCTACCCAATAAAACCTGTGGCGGCTTACCTCAGCATTTAGGAGCTCAAGATTACTTTTCAAATTTAGGTTTGGCTTCAAAAATTATATTTTGTTTTAACACGGAGCAAATCCTGAAACCATTTTTATTGTTTTTTGTTTTAGCATTATTTATTTATCCTTTGAACTTATTGAAACATCGATCTTCGTTTTCTACGAAATAAGTTATTTTTGCTAACAACAGCACAGTCTCTTAAAAATCCATTCTAGAATTCTTATATTACATAGAAATTGTACAGAATATATTCCTTCCAGCGCTGAAGCTTCCATTAAAACCAATATTCTCCACCGCCAGCAACCTACAATGCAAAATACAATTCTCAGGAAATAGAGTTTAAAGTAAATTGAATTCTTTTCCACAGGGATTAAGTTTAAATTGATTTGTTTTGCAAAACAAATACACGTTCAACTGAAAAATACTCACAACGCTGATATTACAGTTGAATAGAGCTGTAGGGCTATTGATTTTCGAAAGTTTCATTGATTTGTGAATATGCTTGTTTTCTTTTTGAATTGTGTTAGTAGTAAATAGCACATACAGACATAACTTTCCTTATCTACATTCATGCCAACACTACCCGTGTAATGACGGTTAAAGAATATCATCACCACTATTCTTCCTGCTTGTGGCATCGTAAGACTCAGCTAAGGGAGCTAGTTACACAGGACAAGTGCTCTGTAAATAGAAAGTAAACTTATAACGAACTATAAGTACATGCAAACGACTAAAAAGGTACCACGACTAAGTTATCAAATATTCGTCATGTTTTTTAAATATATATTGGTGTCAAATTTTGAACTAATTAAAAATATCATATTGAAAAGGTTTTCATAGGAGTTCTTATTTGTTCAAAAATGATATCTCACTACTATTATTTATTAACACGAAAGTTTGTGAGGAAATATGGTTTTTGTTACTCTTTCAGGCATTAACTAATGAATTTTTCTGAATAAAACACATTTTACCGTAATCGTAGAAGAGCCTCGCTTCGGCATGAATGGGCCACCTCGACCGGAGTGATACTACGGCCTCACAGAAAACCGGTGTGAAACAGCGCTTGCGCTGTGTTTCACCGAGTGAGTGAGGCTACTGGAGGCGCATATCTAATCCCTTTCCCCATCCTCATCCAAAGTCTTGCAACACACTTGTGATGCTTCTGGTGCTGCGTGTGTCCATGGACGGTGGTAATTGCTTACCATCAGGCGATACGTCTGATCATTTGCCCCTATTTAAAAAAAAACATATGCAACCATTTACTGCGTTAAATGAGTAAAACGAGGCAAAACATAGTGTGGTAATAAGTTACGGAACTCTTTTGCTAAAAAAGCTGAATACAATGTTAACGCAGGACTCAATGCGTACGTCTAATCAGATTTCACTTGAAACGTTTCTGGGAAAGGTCGAGTTCTAATACAATTAGGCTTTAAGTCGAACCCCTGAATTATTATAATCTAACATTATCAGGCTAGCGTGAAGCTATTGGGTTGATGTTATTTGTGAACACGATAGGGAGAACTTGTATGACAAAGGGTTATGTGTAATTTGTGTTCTATCAGATTTCGCCGAGTTATAATTGTCGATGTTTGTTTGGAAAAGTGCAAAGGACAATTTTGTATGTTATGTTTTCTTATTTATATAGTTTTTGTTAATAATTTGTAGAATATATAAAGAGGCAACTGACAAATATATATTTAAAAAGATGTAAAACTGTGCAAGTTATTGATAAGTGGAGGAGTTTCAGAAGATTCAAAAAGACGTACAAGTAAAATTAAAAATTTAAAAAACCCCTACGCAAGCACTTAATTGAGTAAAATGCTAAAAATGCCTTGCAACATTTTGAAAAAGAGCTGATACTCTTACACTGCTGGATCAATATTAACCAAACATAGCTAAGAACCACCACAAGAAAATTAGCTTTTAATGAAAAAAAAAACTGCACCGAAATCGGTCCATATGTTTGAGAGCTACGATGCCATAGACAGACATACACACACACACACACACACACACACACACACACAGCCAGACCTCGACGACGTATAACACCGCTCTTTTTAAGTCAGGGTTAAAAATGTTGTAAGTCAAAAGTGGTGGTGTTTCAGAAGATTTATGAAGACATAAAATGATGCAAGCTGTTTATATGTAATAGAGTTCGCGGAGATTTTAGAATCAGAAAAATATAAAGATGATGGCAAACAGCAATCGAAGATCAAGTCGACGTCATACCAGAACCAGCAGACCTTAAAAGTCATTCTACTTGTAGGGTCAAAGATGTCAGTGATCGTTTCTTGTTAGTGACGACTGACTGAGAACTAATTTATTTTTTATGGGAATTGGAAACAAGGACAACGATTTGAGTAGAAAACAGTCTAGTTATAAAGTCTTGGCTGCTAACAAAGGTTGTGAGGTTATTTCTACCTAAAACTAGTATTGCGTGAAGAATGTAATCATATTATTATATTCTCTGTCTGGATATAAATTTATTATACCAGTTAGCTAGCTAATCTAGCTAGTTTTGATGTCCCTGCCTACCCCTTAAGGGATTAATATATGATGCATTTCAAAACGACGCATCAATAAACTATTTAAAATGGGATTCATATACGCTGTGCCATTGAACTTAAGGATTATTTTTGGTACTTATTTTGTACATTTATCCAATAAAAGAAAATCGTATAACTTCGAAGATTTTTCCTAACGATTAAGCAAAGGATTACGGAGAAATTACTTGCTTCGGTTACCTATTTTAATCGAAATTGCTATGCAGTGTGTGTGAAAAAGTTGAATACATTGTCATCCGTAATTCTATTTCCAAAGCAATAATGGAATCTTTTAGAGGGAAAGAAGATGCTTTTGAAACAAACTATTTATTTTCTCGGCAATAAATATATTTTCAATTTCTTATAGTGTAGGAGTGCAAAACGAGCAAAGGACATCTGCATCTCACCTGAGCTACAGCTGCTCACGTTTTAATGTTTATTTTTTTCTGTGAGAGCTTTCTAAGTGTTTCTACTTTACCTAATAAAAAGCATGAGCGCAATCCAAGAGTATTAGGATTCATTGAAAATTCAAACAATGCAGTTATAATGTTCCGCACTGTGGCAGCCTATTAAAATGCTTCTGCATCATTTTGTCTCACACTCACCAACTTAACACGACTGCACCAATGCTGTCATTTTGGGTTGAGCTTCTGTGAAAGAGTAGTACCGCACCGGTCAAGCCAGACCGTTCGTACTGAAATCAGCGTGGTTCTATTAACTTTAATATTGCTTCTCTTACAAACTATGCTATATTTTCACTATGCTGTATTTTTTTTATGTTCAAGCTACCATAATGACTCTACTCTGCCTGCCTGAATCCTAGACTAGTGGTCACCATCCTTAATGTGGCAAGTGGTGAATGTGGGCAAGCGGCGGCATATGAGATGTTTTTTCACGGACCGCTTAAAGGACCCGGGATCATAATGGGAGGGAAACACGGGCGGTGTGAGTGAGTTCCGTATTTTGATAGCTCTTAACAAGAAGGGAGAAACGAAAGGTTGCGTTCGAGTGCGTACATATAACGATTTTTTGAGGTTAGAAGTTTTCTTTGATGTTTGAAAGTCGGAAAATATTGCAGATAATAGACACGGCTACACATATTGGTTGTGTGAGACGACAAGGCTCTTGAAAAGAAGATAGTGAGGGATCATATAGGCAGGAGTACTGTAGCACTCGAATACTTATACTCATTGAAAATGGATCTATGTTGAATTTCAAGTTAAATATAAAAGTAGGTGCACAAATGTACGCCTTTATTTAAGTGTACTATTTAAAATTAAGATAAACAGCATTGCCTTCCTTAAAGTATACTATTACTAAAGACACAAACACAGCGTAAAGCCTGGTGGTGGAGGCGACCTCTTCCGATTTCCGACGCGCCAAATGTTGTGGGTTCAAGTTTCATATGCGACAACACTTTATGTGATCTACAAATTGTTCTTCTGGGTTTCGGTGTTAGTTGTTTTCAGTCAGTAGTAAATTTTTATTCATCTAAAGTATGCCACCTCCAACGTACCTGAAATAAATGAAAAGAACTTAGAACAAGCATTAATTTAAATGTAAACGTATAATAACTGCCTCGGTGGCGTAGTGGTAGCGTATGCAACTGCTGTGCTGTAAGTCTCGGGTTCGATCCCTGGGTCGGACCAAATATTTGTATGATCTTCAAATATTTGTTTCGGAGTTTGGATGTTTTCTATGTATATTAAGTATGTATTTACAAAAGAAGGATGTATTTATAACACAAGCTCAGCTTAACTTGGGACTAGATGGCGTTTTGTTTAGTTGTCCGTCACATACACACACACACACACACACACACGCCGCACGCACGCACGCAGCACGCACGCACGCACGCACGCACACACACACATACACACATATATATATATATTATTATCCATCCGTGTTGTGACGGATTAAGAATACGGAGAGTCACCACCTTTACTCATCCCGTGGGTATCGTCGACTAAAAGAGAAAACTGTGCAGGACAACATCACTGAAAAGAGAAAAAGAGAAGGAAAACTTGAAGCGAACTCTGACCAGCCTGGTGGTGTTGTAGGCAAAAAGCTCCTTTCTAAGGAGAGGTCAATGTACAGCAGTTGACTGTTAAAGGCTGTTGATGTGTTTATAACATTACCACCACGATAATATATAATTATCCAAATCGAAAAAAATGGTGATCTATTAGAACGAGGTCCGAAGAGTGCGGTGGATGTCGCAGACATCCAGGATTTAGCCATTGCGACGAGCGCTTCCCATTGTCGTACAGGATCCACTTTTCATTAAAGGTAATGACCCGATTTAAAATCCCTTCATTATTGTGCCGATTGAGCACTAAAACGCAGCAGTCGACGCGTGTTTTCTGATTCGCTTCACTCAATTCATGAGGTGCCCACCGTTCAAGCGTTTCGTCGCTCACAGCGAAGCCTGCAGACAAGTGCGTTTTTGTAAGATTTAGAATTTAAAAAAAAAATATACTTCTCGCACCAGGAATATATATCCTGCGTCGCGTGGGACTTCACAAACATACTTTGTAGATAGCACAAAGTGTTGTCCCGTGTGGTATTAGAACCCACGACACTTAGCGCAGTAGAAAGCGGCGTGAAATGAAGTGATTTGAATTCCTTGGAATTCTTCAGTATCCACTTTTGTCTACGGGAATCATTGTGAAGGTCAAAATTTCCAAAACGAAAACGTTGAAAGCAAAAACGTAAAGAGTTTTCTTTTGCGACACGTTGTTAATCCTTCGGGCGGTTTCAGCAGCACTGGTTTACGGTAGAACTTGTTCTCGTAAATAAAGCGATATTTCAAGTTTTCCACTGTGCTAGATGAGCGACGCTAAATGAATGACAGTTTTTGAAATTCAGATATAGCAGCTAAATGGATTTCTATATATTTAAGTTCAAAGTGGCCAATGCGCCAAAACGCCAATTAGAAATGAAAGCACATCATTTTTTGCAGTCAAAAAAATGATTATCAGTTTAAAATTATTTCATTAATGTTTCAACAGTTACATTCTTTCTCACTATCAAAATTTCATGAAAATAAACAAACTCTTGTTTATTTGTATTTCAGATATAAACTTTTAACTATGTATATATTCTAAAGTATCACGGGACTATTTAAACAATGTTTTGGATATAACACTTTGCTGAACAAACGATCTGGTTTTCAACAGAGTTTGTATTATGTCCGTTTTGTGTCGGTATTGTACTTTTAGAGCTGTGAATATTAAGTAAGCGTAGAAATTCAACAGTTTTACCACTTGTTGATAAAGTCTCTGGTAGACTATTTTGAACTTATGTGTCAAATAATTACAGGTTTCGAATTCATTACTCTCAGACGAAACACACCACGTGACATATTGTCAGATAGCTAAATACCCTTTGTATATCAGCAACATTTATCTGTTGTATACAGTTATCTAATCTGAAACTTTGTCAGGAATTAGTGGAACTGGCCCCTACTGATCTATAATATTCTCTTTTCATTTTTATCGGCATTTAAAGATCGAGTCGCATATATGTAAGACTTGATTTTAAAATATAAAAAGCTCTATTTGGTGAGCCTTCTGCTCGGTAGGTAATTTATTACCATCTCAAATTTGAAAAAGAAAAAATGAAACTTCGAGCCTACCGAGAAAGTCATAGTTTGCCTTAAGAAAGAGCTTCGTACTTAAACTGGCTGAGTACTCTTAAAACATAAATAAACATAATACAGGTTAATAAGCCGGCAGTAAAATATGAATTCAAGTCGGATATCTAATTTTGTACTTGATCAGGATACGTCATTGCAGCAGTAGTAGGCGCTCATCGCCCAGTTGCACTCGGTGATTAGAAGCAATCATCGAGGGTAAGCAACGATGGCGCGGTCAGTACCTGGATGGGTGACCGCTGGTGGCATGTTACCATGAGCGTCTCCGTGATTCGGAGGTCACGTTAAGCAGTCGGTCCCGGTTGTTATCATACGATAACAGTCGTGAAGCTTAGTTGGAGGCCTTCGGGCGGCTTGGAAACATCCAACGGCAAGATTTACGTAGCCACAACGTATTCTTGCCAGTCCCCAACCCGCACTTGGCCAGCGTGGGGACGTATGGCCTTAACCCTCTCCTGAAAGGGGACCCGAGCCCAGCAGTGGGACATTATGGGTTGTTTGTTGTTGTTGTTTGTATACTCTTACTAGACGAAGAAGGGGCTCTGTAAGGTCCAAAGTTAGTGGTGTGTCTGCAAAACTCACACGTGAGAAAAACTACATATTATCTTTTCTTAAGTATTATGATGAACTCTACACATCCAACACAAAACGCTCTAGACATAGAACGAATGATGGGTCTCATCGCACAAATAATTGAGTGAGAATTACACTCACAAATTACAACTTACAACCTTCTCAGACCACTAGATTAACAGGCCAGTTCAAAAAACACACCCTGTATCTTGTGTTATTTATCTTTCCTGAAATGAAATACCGACAAAAACGGTGTTACCGTCATTAATAGAATAGTAGAGCAAAAAACACTTAATACCTCTGAGTTTCGCCGCAAAACAAACGCTGACGAAGCATTATTCTTGGTAGTTGGTTCCCGCGGGAAATGCGAGAGAAGTGCTTTCGTATCTATACAGACGTGGGCACATCTGTGAATAGCGGTTAAGGGTCTAGTGTGTTATACATTAAGACTTATGGAATTATTATAATAAGTCCGACAGTGATATATCACTGTTCTTGACGATACAATAGAAAATGGATGTGCAGTAAGCTATTTTTTATAAGTGATCTATACTAGAAAAGTCATTTAACCTATGTATATCTATTTGTCTAATTAAATTTGGCCTAGAGTTCGATTGCCTTTCTTTTTATAAGACTCATGCTATGGCGTTAAGTCTTATAAGAAGAGAACAGACGGATTGTTCGGCACGGTCATTAAGCTTAATTTATCAAATTTTGCTGAATATTTTATAAATCAGATTGATATAATTGTGTTGGTTGATTGATCTATGACTTACATGAAAGACTATTTCACTAATTTTTATCTCTACATAGTATAAAACAAAGTCGCTGTCTCTGTCCCTATATCTCTATGTATGCTTAAATATTTAAAACTACGCTACGGATTTTGATGCGGTTTTTTTAATAGATAGAATGATTGAAGAGAAAGGTTAATATGTATAAATAACATCCATTAAATAGTGGAGAAATACTGTTATTTTTGAGGTTTCTAATGTGAGGTCGTAAATAATTACAATTTTTCCGCTTACATTGCAAACGCAGGCTGAACACTACGAGATTCATCAAAATAATATACTAAGTATTGCACACATTGAAAAGGTCTACACAAAGCTCTACGATGGTATATGTCTATCTCTTATGGATATCCCAAAATAACATTTTTTTGTCATTTACTCTTTACGACAAATAATGGTTATTTTAAAAGCGATTTTAACCAATACAGCGTTAATACTTATCCAATTAATTACCTTAAATACATTGTTGATTTAATAGAGATCTATATGGCCCTTTACAGCATATGATTTAAATGAATATTTCGACGTAGCTTTTGCGGCGCTACTGGCGGGCCGGGGCGGCGGCGGCGTGCCTATAAATAGCGCGCCGGAGGCCGCGGATCTCCTGTAGCACTTTGAATTTAGCAGCGATCGGGCGCACTTATTATCAGAGCTCTCCAGCATTGCACCCGTGCGAAGCCGGGGCGGGTCGCTATTTAGTAATAAATTAAAAAGTTAATTTTTTAGTTCATTNTATGAGTTCAGAAAATCGATGTCAACATCTTTTGAAGCATTAATAGGACGTGACTTGCCAATCCCCAACGACTTAAGAAATTTCCAGACTTTAAATGGGTCACCATCTTCAACAGATTCGTGAATATGTCGGCGCTGTGCATTCCTACACATCTTATTACAGAGATTTCTAATAAACACAAACTTTTCCCAATTTGATGCTGTCGGGTGTTTTTTATATTTAGATTGAGCTCTTGCTTTCTTTCTTTGCACATTCTTTATGTCTTCAGTAAGCCAGGGTGCAGGTAGATGTTTTACCTTCACAAGTCGTTATTATAAAATTATTAGCTCCAGATATCATTACAGTTGAGCCCATAACAGTCAAAGCATATCCTACTACTACATACAAAATTAGCACACGAAACGAGCTTTTTGTTACGTATTATATCTTCTTTTTTTCATCCAATAAATAATAATGGGACAACTCGTAAAAACACCTCAAAGACACAAACGCTCCATAACTTCCATTAAAATTATATCGGCTTCCCACAAATGTGTTTTACCATACTTTATTTTTTTACCTAAACTTCGTTTCTTATACAAGAAATAAGCAATTTGCTTCGTGTTTGCCTTTGTCGTTTTATTAAGTGATGCCATTTTGAATTTTTTATTTAGAAATTGATACTCTTTTGTATTGTTAAGAGGAACGGGCATAATAATTCAGATGAAAGGAGGCTTATTAAAAGATATATAATATCTACACTAATATTATAAATTCTAAAGTAATTCTGTACATCTGCTATGCTTTCGCTTTTCGCTGAAATTTGTAGCGCAGATACTTTGATTCTTCGGTAAGGACACATAAAGTAGTAAATTAGGATGCTTAGGTATCAGTTTTCTTAAAGAACATAAGATCAGAGTATAATAAACAATTTCCCATCAATTTTCTTTATTTTTTATAGCAAACGAGCTGACGGATAGCCCGCTGGTAAGCGATTATCGCCGCCCATGGATACCCGCCATGCAACACTAGAGGCGACATAAGTTCATTGCCGGCCTTTGCGGGATGGGGAGAGGGATTTGGGGGGAGGGATTAGAGTATGGGCCTCCGGTACCCTCACTCACTCGGTGAAACACAGCGCAAGCGCTGTTTCTCACCGGTTTTCTGTGTTGCAGTATCACTCCGATCGAGCCGGCCCTTTCGTATCGAAGCGTGGCTCTCCCATATTCATATACTTGCTACGCAAAAACAACTATTAAATAAGCAATCTCAAATCTACTACCCGTATTATAAAAAAGCTGTTGACCGCAGCTTCACTAGTATTTGTATTTATTCGTATTTTTAAGTATTAAATCGATGAATTTCCATATTTTTTTCGTAAATATATAACTAAAATACGTACATGACACTAAAAAATAATGTGGTTTTCTTTTGGTAAAATAATACTCAAAATCGGTTCAATAAATTCACTGATTACCCCTACGATTTCACAAACTTTACCTCTGTATAATATTTGTAAAGACAAGCCATTTTCTCTAAAGGTGAGCCAGTTCGTGCATGCCGAAGCATAGGAGAGCCACGCTTCGGTATGCATGGGCCGGCTAGACCGGTGTGATACTATGGCTTCACAGGAAACTGATGTGAAACAGCACCTGCGCTGTATTTTACCGAGTGAGTCCTGACTAGGAGTATGGGCCTGCGGTATCCTGATACTGGAGGCCCCTACTCCGACCCCTCCCCCCAATTGCCAAAGGTCGGCAACGCACTTGTGACGCCTTTTGCTGTCTATGGACGGCGGTAAGCGCTTACCATCACGCGATATGTCTAAATGTTTGCCCATTTTTCCATAAAAAAATAGCAATATCTTTGCTAATTATTTCTATTCTACACCCGAACAAAAGAGAAAAAAACAATAGTCGTCTAAGCACTTAAAACATAAGAATGGGAGGAATGTGAGGGAGGGATTCTCTTATATTTGTTGTGTAAAAGCCACTTAAAGGATACTTAACGCTAAGCCCGTTACTATGAGATACTGCGCAGACAAGGTCAGCTTGTTCCAATACAAAAGCGCGCTAGGATGCCCGAATAAATGGGAGGAGAGCACACGTTTTTACAGGGACGGATTTGCGCTTTTATGTTGTAATATATGGACTTAATATTCCTTCCAGTGACTTCATTGTTAAGGCTTATGACTGTAGATCTTATAATTAATCTAGAACTGTATGTTTATTAACTAGGTCTTGATTTTGAGTACAGAATTTTTATTTAGAAAGTGATAAGTAAATATTTTAACCTAGGTGAGATATATCTTGTGTGTTAATTGTAAAAAATCTTTCTACTAATTTCTGCTTAAAATATTTAAAAATCAAAAATTAATATTTTATCCTGAAAACTTGTCAAATGTTGTTAACAAATAGGTATACACCGATCTAAGACGATCATAGTCAAAAGAAATGTTTTCAAAGAGTACCTACTCAATATTTATTTATTTTTTTACTTGTGACCATAATCAACGTTCTTAAAACTCTGTATTTTATCTGTAAATAGCCGAATTTTTACAATAACCTGTATTCCTATAGAAGCATCTTTAAAAACGTTAAAGTTTTACTTGCAACTTACAACTATTTATATAAAACGTTACTAACACTTTGTAATCAGCCCAAGTCCGTGCCTGTTCTCTATGTCTTACGGTGGTAATACCCGTAAAGCAAACATTGCTCATATTTCACGAAATACCAACACTAGCACTCACACGGCGTAGCTATAACTACCATCAGAGCTGAAAGGAACTTTTATGTGTGCAAGTGCTATAAATATTATAATATTGTACAGTCATGCATACATTTGGTGTGAGATAAAGAAAGGCAGATATGTATTTGGGTCTATTAAAAGTTTTATATTGAACAAACTTTATTATTTAACAAAGTATGTGCATTTTTTTAACTAGATTTCTGAAAATAACTTGAATGACCAAACGAATGTAAAATAAATAAACAAATCGTTGTTTTTAGGTAAAAAGTTTAAAATAATCATAAAATTCTGCTACAAATCTTTTTATATTCTTTATTCCATACCACTTCCATACCATTCGGATCATTTGCTTCTATACTTAGTGGAAGCAAATGATCCGAATGGTCACCTGATGTTAAGTGGCCTCCACCGGATGAGGACATTTATAACTCATAAGGAAATTGCCGTTCCACGACTCCCCTCTTTCCCATATAATAAGTGTAAAAAGGGAGGATATTGGGCTTTAATAAACTTACACTCTCGGCGAAAAGTAACAAAATAGTTGCTAAATACCATTTAAATTGAGTTCATACATTTGTGCCTAAGCAAGGCTCTTCCATGATGAGTTGCCAAGCTTTTGCCCACAGGTCCGCTCGCATGTATCTCGGTTATTATAATTGCTACTGTTGCGCAGTGGTAGCTTATGCGACTGCTGTGCTTGAAGTTTCGGTTTTGATTCCCTGGTTGGACCCAAAGTTTGTATGATCTGCAAATATTTGCTTAGCAATTTGGGTGCTTTCTATGTTGGTATAATAATATGCATCTTTGTACATATAATTATTCTGCCGCGCAATTCATAAAGAAATGTTCTTTACAGCGTTTATAATTTGCGCCGTAGAGTTGTTGCCTATTTGTATATGTAATTGACTAGATGGCGTAGTGTGTAAGATCTTCAAAATATTTATTTATGTATATTAATTGTGGTAAGAAACAGCCTACGTCCCTTCTGGAAGGAAATGATTTTCGTTGCAAATTTAATACTTAAGTTGTAAAAGCGTAACGGATAGACTGACAGTTATTTAAGAATTTTATAATATTAGTTTAAATTTCACTTAATAATTCGTGACATTCGTCGGTTCCGGCTGTTATGAAGCAGTTAGTGCCTTCAAATATACTGACAACTAACCTTCGAATTCAGTTTACCCTCAGGGTTACGGAAGTCGATGCCAGTCGCTTCGTGTCAAAACTGATATTCAGGTAAAACCGGTTGAATTAGTAGCCGACCCCAAATCTAGGGTATAAAAAAGACAAGGAAGATGAAGAAGATTCGTAACATTAGATTACACTGTCTACCCTCACCTGTAAAGGTTATAATAATACACACTAATAACTAAAACGACAAGTTATAACATATTCTGTTATAACAAAAGAGTAAAGTTTATTCATAATGGTTATTCTAAGCACGTTTTTGATTAGGTTTTATGTAGTATGTACGTCCTATTTCCTTATGCTACGAGTAGAATTTCAAGTAGTGCAGAAACCAGATCTATTCAAACAAAAGCAGCAATTTACGGTGTCCATTAATAAAAGTTGACCTAAGTTAAAGATCGAATGAAACAAGTACCATTACAACTGAAGATACTTTAATTAAAAAGAACTTTATGTTATTGAAAATAAAGTGCAATTTGGATTGATAAATTTAAGTAGATATAACAATATAGAAATAAATTGAGATAGTTTCTTTCTAGGTATAAATAATATGATAATAATAGAAACTGAATACATTTCACACACGGATCCTTAATTAGACAAAGCTCCTACATAACGCAAAACCTGTACCATGGTAAAGAGATTGCTGATTATCACAAAAAATGCAATAAATATATATATATATACATATCATAGATTAACAACGCACAGGCGCAGAATAAATGATAGTGTTTATTTAACAATTTTTTGTCATGGATGGATGGGAATAGAAGCCACAATTTCTTGATCAACAGCCTCTCCTTTTGATCGCACCATTATGATATAAATATAGTCTTCCTTGATAATTGGACTATTTAAAACTGTAAAAAACAAGTCAGACATTTTCTAATATTAACGTGGTCAATCAAACTCTTCTGTTTTGTAATACTAGTTTAGTAGTATAGTCCATTCGCTTAGATAAGGTCACTTTGATCGCACCGTCGTCACACGTACCCCCTTTTTTTAAACTGCCACGAATATAAGGGACCCGCTTGTGGGGTACACCTACAAGTAATTATGATTTGTCAGTTTTACCATGTAAACTGAAAATGTTTTAAGAAAATGAGATGTTATTTTTAATTTGTCTTTACAATTAGGCAAGTGTCTAACTTGCATACCTAAACTGATGATTTAATTATGTAATACAATTATGTACTACCTCCATGTATTTGTTATTTAGAATATAATAAACATCGATGAATAATTGCGTTCTGATACAGTATACACAAGTTCAGAAAGTGCGGAACATTACTAATAACCTATATAGATAAAATTTATAATCATTAAAGCGGAGTCAACTTAAATATGAATAATATAAGTTGCTTTCGAAAATTCTCTTCAGTATTGTAATAGGTTTATTTTGAAAGTAAAGTTATGTGTTTCACAACAATAACCACAATTGCGTGCGGGTGTACCGACACTATCTAAACGAATACTCAACCTCCGCTGTTACTAAATATAAGGATTTAAAGCTTGATACGTCATATACAACATAAATAACCAAATTAAAAAAAAACAGCGGTGTCAACCCTAGGCTTGAAATTCCCTCCGCGAATTATTTTAAAAGATGTAATTTTACTCAACTTTTTTACGTACCCCTGAAATAAGATTATGTTGAATCCTTTACTTTTTAGACAGGTCTTTTTTATCTAATTTACGCACCGTCCACGTAAATAATGACTACAAAAAAAAATCGGCCACGTACAAGTCGGACTCGCGCACCAAGGGTTCTGTACAAGCCTGTAGTTATACTATATGATTAAACTTACAATTTTTGCTCTTCGCAATTTTTCCTTTATCTGTGCTATAAGACGTTGCTTCATACCAAATTTCCAGATTATGAGTTCACGGGAAGTACCCTGTAGGTTTTGATTCCCTTAAGAGTGTCGAAACTTAGCAGCATAAACGGCTGTATTATATTATGATGTTATTAGCAATTTATGCTTATTGCAATATTTTCTTTGTGCTATAAGACGTTGCTTCGTACTAAGATTTTTGAGTTCACAGGAAATAAAAAAAATTGGTAGCTTGAACGGCTGTATCTTTTGACTGCGTTGGCTAAGAAGTTTGTTTTTTTCACAACTCCAAGGGACAGTAAACTTGAGTATTTGATATAAATTTTAGCTTAATACCTTCTCGGATTCCTGAAAATAAGGGTCTTGGCTGGCAGAGAGACGGACAAATAATCGGATTCTATAAGGGATCCGTTTTCGTTTTGAGGTACGGAACCTTAAAAACTAACTTTTGAAGTCGACGATTTTAGTATAAATTATTCACACAATCTTCATTGTTGGATGGTTGAGATGGGTGAATTTTCTGTCGGCTATAATACAAGCAATGTTTCATTAAAATATTAAGAACATCGTAGAAGCTTTTAAGTTAAAACTGTTCTGTATAAGATGTCTTACTACACCATAAAATGGGTCGGACCAAATGTTTGTATGATCTGAAAATATTTGCTTCGGAATTTGGGTGTTTTCTATTTAAAATATGTATGTTTCTACATAAAAAGTATATATGTATTTACTTCAGTCATATATACAAAGTCTGCTTAGTTTCGGAATGATTACTTAGATTTCGCGAAAATAATAAATTATGCTTAATAGCCTTGTAACGCAGAAAATGTAAGTAACATACTGTATAAGAAAACACATTAAAAACGTCAAGATATATTCGTCCTTCCTCGAAAGCAATACCATTGTCAATTAAACACTCAAAAATCCATTTGTAGATTATCTGAAAGAAACTATATTCAAAGGTTTTAAGGTCCTCCTTTAAGTGTTGTTCATATTGCACTTATAACTTTTATAAATGGTATGAAATGCATTGTGTCTTTTATGTGCATCTATCTTTGCACACAAATTAATTTTAGGAAATAGATTTGCATTTTTTGAAGACAGCTCCCACACTAAGAATATCTGCTGTATCGTGTAGGTTTTGCCCGTTTCTTTACGAGAAATGAGACAAAGAAAACCTAGACTCATTAAAATAATCCAAAGATCTGCAGAACCGAAGAACGGCCTCTTTCTTTTTTTAGCGTTGCGAGAACAGAAATTACATGTTGTATTGACTACATTTTAGCAGCACAAACTGGAGGTCTTTAAATAGAATTCGGACCCAGGTCAGCCGGAGTAAAGAGGATGTACACGTGAGGACTTGCGGTGATAGTTTGGTCTCTTTGTGCGGTGCTGAATCAAGCAATATCCCATTTTACATCGTGCCTTTTGTGACTGTACATCTACAGAGAAATCTCTTGAGTGCGTATTTTAGAATGTGGATTAAAGTTCATTCTGTATATTGGGATCGTGGCAAGTAGCGTTTTCACATACCTGCCTATGCCGTACGAGATTAAGAACTCAATATATCTATGTGTGTACCTAGACTTCATCGACTGTCATCCTCTTAAAAAATACCTATTATTTATTTTAACAAAATTAAGATTTTAAAGAACCTATTTGATAATTTTATTAAGCTCCAAATATTATATATCAAAAAATAAACTTGTACAAAGATTTGATCATTTAATTACACAATTAATTAATATAACTCCCTCTAAAATATTAACATAAAAGTAAGTTACATTAATTAACGTTTAAACTCTTATTAAAATAATCTATGGTCCAGTACTTAATGTTCATTGAGTAACATTTTAAAGCAATGGTAGACTCGATGATCTTCGGTCTAACAAGCATTTATTTTCCGCTCATGTGGGCTCAATAATAAAGACCTATTTAAGATCACTTTAAGAAAACTCTTAACGAGTCTACGTAATGAGGTTTCTAACTTGAGTGTGTACAATAAAGGATGAAGGGAGCCCTTTGATGTTATACCTCCCTTTTGCTTTTGCCTAGTCGGGTAAAAACTTGAAATAATTTGTTCTCTCGAGAAACAGTTTGACTGTTAACAAGGGATCAAAGACTAAGGTATAGTTTTCTCAAATGCGTGAAAGGTTTTCCCTTATAAGAGGGTTTATGTTAAAACAATTTCGAGAAACCAATTTCTTAAAATTGGCTTTGAAGCGCATTTGCTTCTAAGAATTTTATGTGTGTAGCATTTCCCTATAATTAAACGAATGTATCCGTCAACGCCACCTAACGAAAACACACTGAATTACGGAGCAACTGCTAATTCTGTATCACGATATGAAAAACTGTCACGCCAATAACTTTCTCAATATAAATAAACCTTTTGGGTTTGACCCGGTAAAATAATGATCGATGTTCAAACTACCAGAACAGAATTATACAGGTATCGGGCACAACTTCTTCAACAATATTAAAAAAAAAACAAATTAATCATAAAGTCTTCATCTTTTGTGAATGTAATACAGCTTTTAATTTTGAAAATATTTTGATAGATGCAAGTTACGGTGCCTTTGCAAAGGAATCTTGTTCAAATAATGAATGTGTCCTTAACAAAGTCCAAAGAAAAATTTCGTTTTTGCCACTTAATTTTAACATACTAAATATATCCATGCTGAATCAATCGGTGGAATCTATGCTATGTGAAGATATTACTATTGCAAAATATCGACGTAATGACAACAATGGCGTACGAACATTAAAATACGATTTAATTATACAATAGCGTTTGAACTGAATCAAACAGATTTGCTTTATAGATATCCTATAGTACATTCCCCTGTTATAGTACCCTGATAATACATTATAGTACCCTGATAATACATTCTACAAAGTTCTAGGATTGATTGAGTTTTTAACGTCTGGCGGCGACGATGTGACAGATATCCACAATATTGGACACTATAGGGCTCATTGTCGTCACAATACCCAATGGAAAAGTTTTGATGATTTAAATAACTTTGTAACCAAAACTCCGAACTCGTTAATTGTTAATAGTATAATATATGGACGAAAATACAATACTATAATTTTGTCGTGTTAGTTATATTTGTGACTTATAATTATCCCTAAAATCGTAACTATAAAATTGACGGGCCTATCGGTTTAGTGCTTAGTGGGCTTGATTGCTGTCGGTCGGTTCCATTCCTATCACGAACAAATGTGTTTGTATGTTTTGAGTCTGGGTCTGATTTATATATAATATGTATGTATTTAGAAATATTAGTAAGTAATCACCTGGTCACGTTTGTGAAATGGGAAAGGTTATTATTCTTATTTTGTACCGATATATTCGTAAACATAAGCGTAAGTAAACGTGACACGATTGTTTTATATCTCGGAAACTATCAAACTGATCAAGTGTATGGGTTCTTTAACT
The DNA here is from genome assembly GCA_003709505.1 of Hyphantria cunea. Classification (NCBI taxonomy): domain Eukaryota; kingdom Metazoa; phylum Arthropoda; class Insecta; order Lepidoptera; family Erebidae; genus Hyphantria; species Hyphantria cunea. Next base: position 77,111 of record PKRV01000229.1, on the reverse strand, counting down.
TGAGGTACTTTTTAGGTACAAATTTTAAGAGTAATTATATTTCATGAATAACGTTAGAATATTAATATAGTTCACCCGCCATATTGACGTCCATGTGGCGGGTGTACCTCAATTCGGAAATAACTCGTTATGAATGAGGAACAATTTTTTAGGAGCTAGGTACAAAATAGTATATTTTAGATACATTTCTTTTGTAATTAGTTCAATTTAACTCACTGTGGTTCACCCACCATTTTGGTCTTGCCTGTCTCCCTGCCCACTCAGATTTTAATATACCTTTTTTTTATACGTGTGGAAATCCCCTCGGGCCTTCACCCCACCGGTTTGCGGCGGGGCAATGTGTCGGAATCGAACTGACTAAAACCACACGGTGTGCCACTCTACGCCTGAGACGGGAAGGATCCAGGAACCGCTTTCTTACGCCATCCGGACTCCACCCAGCGCCTGCCCGCACTGAAGCGGGCACCGTCTGATGTTGATAACTCTGAATTTAGGCGACGTACGACACACGCGTAACGTAGCCCCATCGCGGCTGGCCTGTGAAGCGGATGGAGGGGAAAACCCGTCCCCGCCATCCGCGGCTTCACTCAGGGCGGTATGAGGCGCTGATAGGCGCGCCTCCGCCACCCAGTCCGAGTGGAGATCGTCCTCCCGGGACTTCTCCGCCACATCCTTCCGCGAGATGACTCGGCGCACGCCGCCTCCGTCGACACAGTGCGGTATCCGCGTATGGCTCTGACCGCTAACACCTACACCGGTGCGCCGTACAGCAGGTATTAAACTCCCTATCACAACCTACCAGGCCAGAGTGGTATAATAGAGAGGAGAGGAAAATATCGTTATTCAAACCATTTCAATTTTCATAATCTCAGACATGGAAATTAGAATCAGTAATCGCTTGATTAAATGGGAGCATGCTAAATTATCTATATAACTAAATTGACTTATGTAAGCGGAATTAAGATTGCGGTAAATATATATATATGTATATACCACATATAGGTGTGGTGGCACATTGGTATTGAGGTGTTCCTCACGCAAAGTGTCATTTTCCACAAGTGATGTAAAATATCTAACACATCTTACACACTGCCGTGCCGTAGTTAGAACCTGTGCTGAGGGAACCAGACTGCTGATAAATATACTAATGCATTTCTAAATAGACAAAAACCGTACCATATTATACCGTCAAGAGAAACCGTTGGATGCGGGTAACTCAGGACTGGCTTAAGTGGAAAACTTGGTCAAAACTGTCTGTTTATTTCGCCCCTGCTTAATCCCTATTAACGTACTGTATCACATCTAGGGATGGTTTTTTAAAGATAACTCTTCTATAATTGTTAAGAATCCAAAAGACCTAGACTATAAGTTTCAATGTTGTTCCAATGTTTTAATGTTATTTTAAGAAACCGTTGGATGCGTGTAACTGTGGGTTGTGGGTAGCCTTGGGGAGACCTGTTTTTTCGGCGAGATAATGATAATGATGAAGAAATAAATTACATCCAGACACAGAGAATTCATTCAATAATAATACAATTTCAATAACAATAATTGTAATCTATTATAAAATATAGAACTATCAAAATGTGAAACCTTAACACCTTTACTATTGTATTTTTTCTTGACATTAGACATACCTGTCCAAAAACAATAAGAGACATATTTTCTTTGCTTTAAAGATTACCGTAACAAAGTCCGGCTTTACAGATAAAACATAATAGAACTACAGCATATATATCTTTATTTGTTACGCTCTTAACAAACAATAAACATCGTTTTCACAGAACTTATGTCCCGAAAAAGCAATTATAGCGGCTTTTAAAGCATGTTTTGGTAACGGCTGTCAAAGAGACTCAGTATCATCAATACACTTCTGACACATCGACGGCTCGACGAGTATTTGTCAGTAAACGAGTCAGTATTTCTTCTTAAATTCTTGAGCAATAAATATGGGTCGCATTGTAGGCAGGAGCATATTTTTGTGAGATAAGAAACACTTTTCATTTACGACAAAAGTCATAGATCACATTGCGTATATGGTAGCAGATTTATCAAAACAGTAATGTATGAATTTGGTATATCATTTATGTATATGTATACATATACTAAAGTTTGTGATGATGATGTTCTCCTACCTGATTTTGACTACAGCGGTCAATTTCAATCGAAATCAGCTACCTTCTGAGGAGATATTATAGTGCACAACTACATACTGAAACACAAAAGCACTTAGTGTTCCCATGGCAAAATCAGCCTAATTCCCGGTTCGGACCAAATATTTATGTGATTTGCAAATGCTTCTTTCGGAGTTTGGATGTTTTATATTTATAATATGTATATATTTTTACAAAAAAAGTACAATTGTATTTATATCAGTTATCTAGTATCCATAAAACAAGCTCTGCTTGGCTTAAGACTGGATTGCGTTGTGTGTTAGATGTCCGAAAAAATATTTTAAACAAATTCTAAACAAATAGTTGCCTAGAAGTCCAAAACCTTTTTCTTGCTATAATAATTATTCAAAAGCAGTATAAATAAACCGCAAATTTCAATTCGTATTTTTGTTTTGGCAAATTTTGAAGTGAATTTAATTCAGAAATTCATTGTTACAATTTTTAATCTATATTTTATTGGAAATGACGCTTTGCGGCTCGGTGGCAAATAATACCTGTTCTTTTTAAATGTAAATGTGTATACAAAGGAAATGATGAGCTGATTTTCTTGTTTCTCAGACCCTTTTTGCGTGGTAACAAAATGAATGTGAATTTTCAGTTGATATATTAAACTCTGTATTGTTCAGGTAACGAATTGGTTTTAGGAACTTGTGTGTATGGTAAACAAATTTAAGGTATTACAATAAGAAGATCTGATGCAATTTAATAAAAAAAATGAATGTTTCGTGGTGTTATCTTATAAAATTGTATTTATATCTGTAAATAGAACAGTATACACATTTAGTAAAATTAAGAATACGTAACTAACATTAGCATGTATAGAAGACACGCGGAAAAGTTAAATTAAAAAAAAACAAAACATTACATTTAAATTTAATAGTCATGTATGTGTATTTTTGTAACTAGAAATGAGATTTAAACTTTCCAGTCAGTCAGTGAAAGTCAGGCACTTACTGTTAAGAAATAGTCATAAATTATTATAACTGGTCCTTTATCGCTTTATCATAGTTTTAACTCAAAACCACTTATAGGTACTATAAATATCATGTTCTAATATTATTGTACGGCCTATCAACTTCAAATATGTAAATGATAGCATAAAAATCATTGTGTAAATAAAATTTTGATGAAAAATTGCCTCTATAGCGATGCTCATCGGTCAAGAGATCTTAAAGCTACTTGAACACTGCCTCCAACAAAACCCCATACATTGCATTTATAAAGAACTCTTCGGACCCTCGATGTTAGCTCCCCTTGTACCGACCAAGAGATCTCGAGTTGTGGCCTATTTTGAAAAGGTGCAATAGATTTTCAGCCCTATTCTAGATATGTAAGGCTATTTTTTAAGTACTAGGTTGCTTGAACAAGTAGAGTGCAGAAGTGTTGAGTACCTCTGTTTAATTAGACTATAAATTGAGGCGTTTAATTTTTACAGTTGTTGGCGCTCATCTATTCGTGCCGAGTATTTTATGTGCTCTTAAATTTTTCAATCAGGTATTTAATATTTTTTATTAAATGGTTATATATTTAACTTTGATTTAGTCGCGATTTAATTAAAAAAATACTAAGCCATATCACAACTATGAACCACTACTACTGGTCAAACGAGTTGATATAGGGATTTTTAAAGATTTTTTCTCTTTGCAGTGATGTCATTTTGCGCAGTCTGTGCCTACATTCCTATTTATGTTGAACTGACAAGTCTTTAGTTAAAGAGAGCTAGATAGAATTAATGTCAAATTGAAGTCCAAAATCGATGAAAGTGACGTGCAGCAGGAGATGCCCATGTCTAGCAGTGGACTGCGGTAGGCTGATGACGATGAAAAAATGGACAAAATCCGATATCACCAAGATTAAGATACCAGAAAAGAATTTTTTCCAAAACGGTTTCATGGAAATTTATCATTTTAGAAGTTATTTATAAACACAAAATAAGATAAAATCATAAAAGCCGCGAGTAATAGCTAGCGTACCATCCGCCGCGAGTGGGGTGCGTTGACTAGAACAAAAGTAGTATACTGTACTATACCAATGGCTCTCATACAGGAGCCGTATTTGGGCAGCATCCTAAGGATGCGAGACTACCGCGGACGCTTATGTCTCAGGCGTCGGATGACGGAAGCGAAACTGTGAAGGCAGCAATTGCGGTTTTCGACACAGATCTAGATGTTGAGTAGTATCCAGAACTCATCACATACAACATCGTCGTAGTGATGATTCTTCGACCTCGTGGTGGTCTCTGTCTACTATGAGCTCCATAAGACCATAGACGGCTACCTGGAATAATTCCGACGAATTCAGCGGAAGCTAGGATCCTGTGGCCTGATCATCGGATGGGATGTAAACGCCAAAAGTTCCTGGTGGGTCGGCACCATTGAGGGCAAACGAGAAGAGTAGATATGTGGCACATTAGAGGAACTAGACTTGCAGGTGCTCAACAGCGGCACTACGTCCTCGTTTACCACCATCAGGGGCGGCAAACTTTCAGCAGTCATGTTGATTTAACGGCCTGCTCAGCAGACCTAATCGGACTTGTGGAGAGATGGCGAGTAGACGTCAGCATGACTAGCTCCGACCACAGCGGCAATGTATTTTATATTCGGCAGCAAAAGTCTTTCGGCATTAATATTAAAACAACTACTATACTCTACAAAACCAAAAAAAGCTAATTGGGACTAGTTTTATGGTGTAATGGTCCACGACCATGGTCACTGGTCTAATTACAAACAAAATACGGCACAAATACATTTCAAATTGGTATAATTAATTCGTATGAATAAAATTGGTTTGGAAAATGTTGTGGAGTCATATTCGAAAATAATGAAAGAAGCTTGTCAAAAATGTATCCCCAAAATCGAACCTAAAGCCTAACTTACAATGCCGTGGTCGTCTAATGAGCTCGCGAGAGTGAGAAGTCGCCATCAGAAAGAGGAGAATCCGTAGCGCCGCCCTGAATCGTCGGGAATATATCGTTGCTGAGTACGTGCAAACAAAAGCCGATTACGAGATAAAAGCAAGGTGTGCCCAGATACAAAGCTGGAAGGACTTCTGCACCAAGCAGGATAGGTCCTATAGGGAATGTCGGTGATTCGGCTGCTGATACATCTCGTCTTGGAGTACGCTTACCACCATTCTATCCCGGTCCTAACACGAACATAATATATGTCTCGCCACGCTTACATATTCCTACATTTTATATATCTGTCATTCTTATAATACTATCTTTCCTTCTATACTCTAGGGTAACTTATTTGTGTATGTGTAATTTCCGTTATAAATCCACCAAACAGAAGAGAAGGAACGAAAGTCCGGCGCCCATAGCTCAGTTGCACTCGGTGATTAGAAACAATCACCAAGGCCAAGCAACGACGGTGCGGTCAGTACCTGGATGGGTGACCGCTGGTGGCACGTTACCATGAGCGTCTCCGTGATTCGGAGGTCACGTTAAGCAGGTTCCGGTTGTTGTCATACGATAACAGTCGTGAAGCTTGGTTAGAGGCCTTCGGGCGGCTTAAAAACATCCAACGGCAAGATTTACGTAGCCAAAACGTATTCTTGCCAGTCCCCAACCTGCACTTGGCCAGCGTGGGGACGAATGGCCTTGAGACCCGAGCCCAGCAGTGGGACATTATGGGTTGTTGATTCATCATCAGCCTATCGCAGTCCACTGCTGGACATAGGCCTCTCCAATTTCACGCCACTTAGTTCGATCTATGGCTTAGCGCATCTGGTTCCTGCCAGCCGTCTTTCGCAAATCATCGCTCCACCTTTTTTTTGTTTGTTTCTACCTAACTGCAAAGCCTGCCCGAGGTATACATATTTTTGAACAACTTCGAGAACGGCACCGTGTACCGCAACCGGTTCCGGTAGTACATGTTCATTGAACATGATCTTGGTCTTGTCCAAGTTCATCCATAGGCCGATGCGCACAGACGAGTCAGCCAGGTCGTTGAGCATCTGTTGTAGGTCCTGCAGCGTTTCTGCCATGATGACGATGTCATCTGCAAATCGCAAGTGAGAGATGTATTCGCCATTGATGTTGATAACGCGCCTTTTCCAGTGCAGCGTCTTGAACAAGTCCTCCATTGCATTAGTGAACAATTTCGGGGATATAACGTCCCCTTGTCTCACTCCTCGATGCAATGGTATGAGTCTTGTATGCCGATCCTGTACTTGGACGGACATAGTGGCGGCTTTGTAGAGACATCTCAACACTTGGATGTACCGCCAATCTACTTGGCAATGCTGCAGGGACTCTAGAACAGACCAGGTCTCGATCAAGTCAAAGGCCTTTTCATAGTCCACAAATGTTAGACACAGGGGCTGATTATACTCTTCGGTCTCCTGTATTATCTGCCGCACTGTGTGGATGTGGTCTATGGTGCCATATCCTCTCCGAAACCCAACCTGCTCCGGTGGTTGGTATTCGTCGAGTCTTCGCGCAATACGGTTCGTGATGACTCTTGAGACCAGCTTATAGACGTGGCTCAGGAGGAAAATGGGCCGATAGTTCTTCAACATGGTTTTATTACCTTTTTTGAAGAACAGGACAACAGTGCTCCTACTCCATGCCTCTGGAGTCCTCCCTCCGAACAGGACAGCGTTGAAAAGCTTTTGGAGCGCCTTTGGGTTGTTGATTGATTGATTGAAATATTTATGAGATACGCAAGGCGGTACAAAAGTTCTATACAGTCCTGTCACTATCCTTTCCTTCAAAAGTACTATAAAAATGGACACGCCGATTTCTGAAACTAATATTTTTTTTTAAACAAACTGTTGCATTAAGCTTTAAGGTTTATTAACACACTTTTATTTATTTTACAACTTTACGTACAGAATGTAAAAAAGGCGGACCTAATGCCACGGGCATTCTCTACCATTCTACTGTCGGGTGATGCAGCTTTGAACGAGAAGGTGCAGTACACTTTGATTAGGGATTCTAAAAAAGACATTAAGAAACTAAAAATTAAAAAACAAATGAAATAAGAGAAAAAATAAACAATGGAATACGATATATCTAAACATCCATACAAAAATACATATTATAAATACAGTTATACACAAAATACATACATACACCTACATATACATACCAATATATATTAAACATCAAATTCGTGATTTTTTCCGCTATGTTTCTGACAAGGAGTATCCGAACCTAGACTCTGAATGAGTTACGACTAGGTGCCGTTTTGATTTTCTTTGAAAGGGCATTTCAAAAAAAGACAGATTAAACGAGGTAAGAAGAATGAACGCATGCAGATGTGTGAGGGGCATGACAGAAGAAGGCTATTTATGGAACGGAGGGTTTTGTCATGATTCGATCTCAGGAACTAAAAGGAGGAAGTCAGGTATGTAGGCGAGGTAAGAGAGTTGAAAATAGTGTAGAGAGTCGTTAAGGCGCGCAGGTGAGGACGCTGATGAAGATATGGTCGTATTTACGAAGATTAAAAATGAATCAATTGCTTCTTCAGAAGTTGGTTGTATTTGTTGAGAAAATCTGCATTCAGGTCATAGTAAACACACATGATCATAATCAACGATGGTTAGAATTAAGGTTTGCACCAATACTGTTTTTATCTCGGCAGCTAGAAAGTTTTTGTGTCGATCTAACACTGGCAATGTTCCAGTGACTTTCCGACTCACACTAGTGAGCTAAGGTTGTCAAATAAGGTTGTTTTCGGTAATCAGGCCCAAATCCTTAGATCCCAGTAGAGCTTATTGAAATAATTGATCCATAAATCAGTCATTCCTTGACGGTCCAAGATGATAGCCTGGCACATTGTAGGGTTCACAGTCAAACGGAATCTTTTATGCCAACCACTAATAGTATCTAATTAGTGGTTTATCATGGCAATAGACCTGTTACGTTGTCTACAGCAGCATAGTAATTATGTTGTAAGTGATCGGCATAAAGATTATATGGACACTGAAGATTTTTAACCGACTAAAAAAAGGAGGCTATTAATTCGACTGCATTTTTTTAAAGTTTGTTACCTTAGATCTTTTGACTGGGTGAACCGAATTTGATGGTTTTTTGTTTTTGAATGCTGGTGCTTCCAGTGTGGTTCCATTTTGATTTGGCCCAGTTATATCAATTTCATTCATGAGAAAACCATATAAATCTTAAATTTGTGCGACAAATTGACGAACAACTCAACATCACGCTAACCGAATTCGATTCTTTTTTTTAAAAAACTGGTGTCTTCCGTGTGGACCCATTTTAATTTGGTACATTTCTTGAAGTTAGTTTTTTTTTTTGTTCAAATTTTGTATTATGAGTGATAAGATTAATAAAAATATAAAATAAAAGTGGAGAATATTGCCTTTGGAGACACCAGAGTCAAAATAACACCATACAGAAACGGATTCGTTGATACGAATGGATTCTGGTGCCCTCAAAGACATAGAGAGAAACATTAAAGTTCATCAGGTGATATCATATGATACTATACAATTGAGTAATCAATCAAAGCCAACAAGGTAACTTTGTAGTTGTCAATTAAATAAANTTCACAAGAAATTAGAATATTGAAAAAAATACCTACGGCCGAGCCGGCACGAGTGAGCCGGCTCGACCGCAGTAATACCACGGCCTCACAGAAAACCGGAATGAAACAGCGCTTGCGCTGTGCTTCAACGAGTGAGTGACGGTACCGGAGGCGCATACTCCAATCCCTCCATCTATCCATCTCCCCATCTCCCAAAGGCTGACAACGCACTGGTGACGCTTCTGGTGTTGCGGATGTCCATGGGCGGTGGTAATCGCTTACAATTAGGAGATAGTTCTGCTCGTTTGTCCACTATCTCATAAAAATTAAATGTAGGAAATATATTCGACAAGGTTAGACAACGTCAACATTTTAGGACGGAAGCTATGCTAATCATTATGCAAAACACCATCAAATTAAAATGCGTTTTTGCACAAGCACTCAAATAGACAAAATCATCAACAGTACCCGATTTAAATATTACGTTAATATGCGCGATCAATTCAAATCTAATTAATCTTTATATGTGATCATATGTGTACGAGATATTACGCAATAAGTGTAGTTTTTCTATGGTCTGCTAGTCATTGGCGTACCAACGCGTTTTAAATTAAAATTGAAAAACGAATTAACTAAACACAAATTAACGTTAAAAATAATACAATAATATAATTAAAAAATTAAAATATTATAAATTACAATCTTTCATCTTCCACGGATCTGGAAATTCTGGTCTAGCTAGAAGTTTCACATTTTCTCAGAAATAGAGGAGATATTAAATTGGGTCCTGGTCCCTTTTCACAAAGTATATTACTCTTACTACCTTAAAACTACTCAGGCCCTAGAAACCCTTGCTTTGAAATATTTAGTGCGTATTGAACCGAAGAAAGCAAAAGTTCCTTGAAGGGTTATGCTTAGCAGTTGGCGATTAAAGGATGCCGATGATATTGAAAGCCATACGATGTCCCGTGACACCCGCCTTTGTAGTCTCACAGGCTACCGCACGAGGTTCAGGAGAACTCCGGTAGATCTTGGTATATTAAATAGTAAGCGATCGTAATCTCAGATCTTATTCCAGGCTGCTCAACATCAGGGTAGGGTTCACGAGAGTCACAGGAAGAGGTTTACATTAGTGCATCACTGGCTCTTAGCTATCTACACATAGAACTAGGTAAAATGTGTATCAAATTGACCGGCACATTATCAGATAAGCTAATGATGATTACGGGGATCTTTTGTTAGATCCGTAACAATATATGTTTGTGTTATGTATGTTAAAATGCTTTTTTGATACGACAGATTATCCATTGCTTATATTTTGTTCTTCAAGTGACAGAGCTCTAGAATCTTCTAGATCTGTCGTAATGTATTCATCATAGTACATACCGATAATACAAATTCGAAAGTGACGTATCTCTTACGCGTTCTCGGCTGAACCTATTTGGATGAATTTCGAGATAGAAGTAATTTCGACCTTGAATACGGTCATAGGTTAATCTTGTACATTGAATACGGAATGAATTTTATTTTTTAATTATCATTTTATTTTGTAATTTGCTACTTATTATTTTATTATAAAATACATGTTCTTACAAAAAAAGTACATATATAAGTTGTTTTGTACACATAACACAAGCTCTGCTTAGTTCGGGACTAGATGGCATTGTGTGTTAAATATCCGAAACTAATTATCTATAGAAATCTTAAATTATGTAAGTTTAATCTTAAAAAAACAACAATTACATTTACAGTACATCAAGCACACACATATTGCAAAATCACTTTCCCTCTTGTAGCGATTTTGTTTTATGCTGAATATGACATTCTAGTCCTATCAATATTTATACAAAAAAAATAAAATAAAGGAAACTATTACTTTTACGGTAAAGTAAGACAAGAAAATGGAAGCGGCGTCGTAAAGCAACTATCATGTAGGTGTGCGGCTGATTAGCGGAATCGAAGATTTTTGAACTAAAGTTTTCGGCACATCATGCCGACTCAGGAATCGAACCCGAGACCTCTAGCACAGCAGTCGCATACGCTACCCCTGCGCGTACGCATTTTTTCGAATCCCGGGTCCGACCAAATGTTTGTATGATCTGCAAATATTTGTTTCGGAGTTTGGGTGTTTTCTACGTATAATATATATGTATTTACAAAAAAAAGGATATATATGTAATAATATCAGTTGTCTAGTACCCCTAGCACAAGCTCTGCTTAGTTTTGGACTAGATGGCGTTGTGTGTTAAAATGTCTGAAATATTTATTATTATATTTATTTATAATTCCCGCACTAGGAATATTTCTGTAACGCGGGGTTCTTTATAAACATACGGGGTACTTTATATACATGAATCGAAGACAAATAATACCCACAATAGGAACAATAATATGATGATGACACAAGATGTTATCCTTGTTGAGTTGCTTGTATTTGAATCCCGTTCCATCTGGGACTAAGCTGAACTACGAGTTTAGTCTTCAGTGCTGTTATTCGTTCAGCAAAACGTCACAAAGATATTGTTTGAATGCAGTTTCCTAATGAGGATGAGGCTTAGCACTTCTCTTGATCTTGGAGGGATAATTTTAAGCGCTATATTATATTTGTTCCTTTTGATTTGACTTGCCTGTACGGATGGAGATGGTATGGTGTTAGCGGTCACTTCGTCAGTTCCCAATGCACTGAACTGTTGTTGGTCCGACCCCCACATGAGACAACACTTTTTGTGATCGAGAAATTGTTTTTCTGAATCGGGGTCTTCTTTGTGTCCGTTTCATATATGTGGGTAATAACCCCGCAACACAGGAGTTTTTCATAGTGCGGGAGTTTTCTTTTTGAATAGATAAATTTGCCGGTGACCGTTACCGGCGTTTAAAGATATGTCTACAAATTGTGGTAGAGTGGTGTAATATCGATTAATGTCATCCAAATCAAAGGCCGTGAAAGAGAAACATTTCCCGGATTTACCGATACCCAGGGTGCCGAGGAACCTAAAGACATGTGAGGCAGAAAAACAACTGAGATTGATGAAAGTATGGCAGATTGTTAAAAATATCAAATCAATGTGCATCACCTGATTACACTGATTTCTTTCAACCATAAAAAGTGACCAGTTTATGCCTCTCATTGCCTAGGAGGACAGTAAACGATGTCAAGAATAGTTTTGGCGCAATGGATGCTGACTTCGAGAAAAAGGAATTCTGTTGATGCAAACAGGAATGCAAACTTTAGTTAGCTTTACGCGTGTGTTTCTTTGGAATAATATAGTAATGTAATTTTAAGGCAAAATTCAGTTTTTCAGGGAAAATCTACTACAATTTAACTTGAAACCGATCCGTCTACAATATTTAAGGCCTAATTTGGTCATGTTTGGGATTCTGTTATCACCTTCGATTCAGGTCATCACAGTTTAGTTTTATTGAAACGAATTGGACAGAGAGTGACTTCAATCGTCCATTTTGGAGGATTTTTATAGTCACAATATTTCAAAGAACAGAACAAGAACAGAACAAAAAACAATAAACGCAATTCGTATTTAATACTATTTATAAAAAATAATGATTTCCTACGCAGCATATTTCTACACAGCTAACAAAAGAACGGAATGCATTACTATAATTTATTGCAATTTGGTTTTTTCTATGTTTGAGATTATTTCTTATTATTACTTTTTAATATACCTTCATTATATGTATTTTAATATATATGTACTAGATAATAACATTATTCATACATAGATACCTCAGTAGCATAGACATGTCTATGAAACTAATATTTTTTATGGTGCTCTGGTACTTGTTTAATAACTTTGATCGGTGCAGTACCGTAAGTTTTTTATTCATAGTTTAATTGAAAAATCTAAACCGTTATTATCTGTAGTAGTAGCGAGAGATGGGCAGCTGCGGGCTCATTCTTTGAGAACGTTATGGTCTGATCCCGCTCGAAGGAGACTGCGTAGGGGGACGCAGTAGAGGTTGCTAGCTCATTAATTGCTGTTAGATTGCCGCGATCAAGTTTTGGGACGATGTGAGCGCTGTTAACGACCCGAGATACGTTACACTCCGGTGGGGTGACTACACCAGGAATACCTCATTCATGAGGTATGCTGGGTGGACACCAGAAGCTAGCAAAGCGTTCTTGGAGCTGCTCCCGGCTGCTGAGGTAGGCCGTAGTTGGGTTAAGCGGGTGGACCGGTCTCCACAACCGAGGGTATGTTGCAAAAAGGATTCCCCGCATGAAAAGGTCCATTAAGTATGGCCTCCTACCTACCCTTAGTGTCAGAGTTCAGTTCGTTCGTTACTTAATATTTTCACCACTTTGTAAAGTTAATCTTATACGTGTGTATATTTTGAGATATTTATTTATTTATTTATCTCTTGTTCTAGATATCGTACATGATTACCGAGCGACCGGTACTCACTTACTTTAGTGAGAAATTCGTAAAATATGTTATATTGAATAGTCGCCGTATAAGTCACAAGGACCCTCGGTATTATGTCAATCTTTATGTTGAAACGCTGGCACCTATGGATAATAATATAAGGGTAATTAACTAAACAATTTTTAATGTGCGTCGAATTTGGAGGCGATAGTTCTACAATTTAAATTAATACAATATTTGTAAGAATCAATACAAAACAATAATTATAAGTCCTCCTGATGGCCGACTAAGCATACGAAATGTCACCGCCTCTATTCACCCCGTGGGTGTCGTGAGAGCTGGGCAGTGTATTGTATAATAGTAGGCCTAAACCTCTTTTCTAAGGAGAAGCTTATGTCTAGCAGTGGACTGTTAAAAGCTGTTGATGTCACAAAATAATTGTCTCAATAATAAATACATATGTAAATTTTGGTTGGTTAAAAGGCACTGATCCCAGCAGTTAGACTTTTAGAAATGTTATCGTTTTTAATAAAATAAACGTTTCTTACAACATTTACAATAAGTAGAGTGTATGTTATGCTTTCAGGGATTAACCGCTAGCATGGAGATATTTGGTACTCGAGGAATGACATAGGTTTATCTTTACCGCGATAACCGACCTACGCGCAGGCAGAGCTGTGGACAAAATCTACTAAATATATATTTATTAGGTCATCAATAATTCGGATATCGTATTCTTATGTGACTAATACAATGTATTCTCTTTTACAGGTAGACTTCTATTTTTACCAGTTTCTAACTAACAGATACCGCCCCAGCTTTGTTGAGCTCCATTTTGGATTTTGTGATTTGGTGGACAATGATCCGTTATTTGGCTCACAGATAAAACGTGACTATAAAAATCTCACTTGTCCTTATCCACCGGTAAACAATTTTAATTTAATACAACGGTGGTGATTCAGTCGTTGTTATCACTAAATGAAGTACTTCATCTGATCAACTTCTAGTTGGTACTGAACTAATTATAGTGAGATATCCAAAAATGGACTGTTAGCAGATGGGATTAAATTATAAATTCAATAACAAAATTTAGTGAAATTTAGTTTAATGATAACAGCAACAGAATTACCGCAAATAACTCAGTTCTGCTTTTAGTTAACGAGTTAGCGTTAGCTAGTTGTTAGACTTCGAGGCGATTTGGAGCGTTCCTGACTTGGTTCTAAACAAAAATATCCTCAAGTACTTTCATAGCAAATGAGTTTAGTTTATTTGCAATGATTAACGCAGCACAGTATCTATACACATATAAATACTATATATATATATATATAACATGTGGGTGTAGAAAGGTAAGGTCTAGTAGGCAACTCGATGAAATAAATTTGTCTTGTGAATGCAGGTGTGAAGAAATTATTACCGCTATGGAAAACCCATTTTTGTACATTTTCAGAAATTTGTACTTTTTAAAATATGTATTCCTCTTTTAATTCTTTCAGATGCAATACAACCTCACGAAAATGTCAATACCGTTTATACCCAAAAATTTCCCGTTTTCACGAGGACGCATTTATGTAAATTTCACACAGCCAAAAAATGATAAAAAAATATTACTTGCGAGTGCTTATATTGACATGGAAATAAAAAATTTCAATTCTAAGAATACTTAATTACTAGTTTTAACTTTATATTATTGGTTTTTAAAGGTTCTGTGGAAAATAAAAATGAAATAATTCGCTTATTGTTAATATTATTTTAAACTCAGGAAAGACTTCACTTATAAAGGCACTGTATTTTTTTCATATTCTAATTCACAAGGAATTAGAATATGAAAAGATATACATACGGCCGAGCCGGCACGAGTGAGACNTGTATTTACTAAAAAAAAGTATATATATATATATATATATTAATATCAGTTTTCTAGTACCTATAGTACAAGCTCTGCTTAGTTTGGGACTAGATGGCGTTGTTTACTAAAATGTCCGAAATATTTATTATTATATTTATTTATAATTCCCGCACTAGGAATATTTCTGTATCGCGGGGTACTTAATAAACATACGGGGTACTTTATATACATGAATCGAAGACAAATAATACCCACAATAGGAACAATAATATGATGATTACACAAGATGTTATCCCTGTTGAGTTGCTTGTATTTGAATCCCATTCCATCTGGGCCTAAGCTAAACTACGAGTTTAGTCTTCGTTCGTAGTTTATATTTGTTCCTTTTGATTTGACTTGCCTGTACGGATGGAGGTGGTATGGTGTTAGCGGTCACTTCGTCAGTTCCCAATGCGCTGAACTGTTGTTGGTTCGACCCCCACATGGGACAACACTTTTTGTGATCGAAAAATTGTTTTTCTGAATTTGGGTCTTCTTTGTGTCCGTTTCATATATGTGGGCAATAACCCCGCGACACAGGAGTTTTTCATAAAGCGGGAGTTTTCTTTTTGAATAGATAAATTTGCCGGTGACCATTACCGGCGTATAACGATATTTCTGCAAGGCTAGAAATTCTTATAGTGATAAGTCATAGCATGCTAACTACGGTAACCATCAAGTGGCACACATCAGCCCTGCATGTCATCAACCTCTATATACTTTCAAAAGGGTTTTGTTTTTAAAAAAATATGAAAAAATGGCAGATTTAGCCAGCATAAGTCCTTGACAGGTAAGCTGAAAGATGCTATAGGAGTGCGAGTAGACACGTAACGCAAAGTTAGTAGTGCGAATGAGACAGTTTATCTAACGGTAAAACTGAAGGGTCGTACACTTTTTTTAACTTTCCGTTAGGCAGAGCCCAAAGGGCAATACTAAAAGTTTTAATGTTCCTACTGTTCAAATATCCTGCTTCTCTCTCTCAAAGATTCTAACCATCAGAAAGTTATTCATTAAGCAGGTAATCTTAACGTAGCCCAGTCCCGTGGCAAAAGGTGATACAATTCCGTGGCTAGAAGTATAGTCCGACTTAAAACCGTGTAGTCAAAACGATACCTGTGGTACTTGGAGCCTTTTATTCTCTATTTAGGAACAACAAAAAATATAATGCGAAATTGAATGAACTGCTAGGTTCGCACACTTAACCTATGATGACACTGATTAGTTGCTTGCTGTCTGGGCATAGATACGGATCATAAATACTACACGCTTTCCTAATGCACACACACACACTCACATATAAACACACTCATTCAAACACTCGCATGGAGCCAAAGTCATATTATGAATCAGTACACACACATAAAAACATGTACACATGTAGCAAATAAATGACATACATACATATTTATATGGGTGCATTTTATGTACTCTCAAATTGGTAGCCCTCAAGTAAATTATTAAAAGATTAAACTGCCAACAAGCCCACCACTGTAACTATTGTATACCAGGATCATCACCAGTGACCCACGAACAAATCAAGTTATGAACCTCGGGAAGTATCAGAAAAAAATAGCCTGGCTTGAAACCCGCAACGAAATAAAACAGAAGAAAACTAGGAAGTTGGAAATAAAACAAGTCCACTTTAATCATTTTTATTTCAAAAACATGTTACTTGCTCATAAGATGGCATCCTTGTAGAGAATGACAACTCATTTGCTTTTATACCATTAAAATATAAAGTGAAATAAATCTTCAATGCAAAGTTCTAAGACTCTGGGAAGTTGAAATGTCATTGGTAGTGATAAGACCATCCAAATAAATATAACAACGATCCATGCCATGACATACGCTAGGCAGCACAAAAGTCTCACACATTCTTGTCCTTTACTCGGCAAAATAACTTTGAAAATGAACACGTCAATTTCTGAAACCAGTATTTTCTGGAACAAATTGGTGCATTTCACTAAAAGGTTTTGGCCCAATTTTATTAGCTATTAGCCTTTTGAGTTTTTTACATCTTTAAAACAATTTTATTAATACTCAACATAGCAGCACAACTAACAGGAAATAAAATGTTCTTAGTCAAAATGTTTTTAGTCGATGTCTAGTTTTCCAGGGCCAATTAACCTCAATTAAACTATAGACCACTTCATCTACAACGTTTAAGGTCAAGTTCGACTGCATTTGGGATTCGGTTATCATCTCTAGTTCGGGTCACCACAGTTGAAAGTGGAGTCATTTTAATAAGTAACATTTGACGTCTATCAGAGTGAATGAATCGATACGGACTTGAAACATATTTAAATATTAAAAATCATCAGGCAAATCCCTGTACCATTATTATTTTTCATTCGTAAATTTAAGAAACAATATTAGACAAGTACAAAATTTAGCAAATAAATGATTTAATCAGTTGAACTATTAGAGCTGTTATTAGTATTGTCATCTTCATCACGCAGAGATATTATTAATTCATTTTCAATAATATCGTCTAGTTCAGTCTAGTCATCTCTAGTTCGGATTACACAGTTTAACTTTATTGAATCGCAAAACAGAGTTTCGTTTTTCGTTTTTAATAAATGTTTATCTAAATGTAAAACTTTAAAAATCCTACGTGCCATATAAGCTAACAAAAGAACCGGCTTCATTACTATAATTTATTGCAATTTGGTTTTTTGTATGTTCGAGATTATTTATTAATATTATTATTTAATGCATCTTCATTATATATGACATATGTGCTCTAGAAAATAACATTATGTTCACATCGATACCCCGCAGGTCATAGACATGTCAATGAAATTAATATTTTTGATAGTGTTCTGGTGTTTTTTGAATAACTTTGATCGGGGCAGTACCGTAAGTTTTATTTAATTTAATTGAGAAATATTAACTATTATTTTATCTAGTAGAGCGAGAGATGGGCATCTGCGGTCTCCTTCTGTGATGACGTTATGGTCTGATCCCGCTTGAAGGAAACTGCGAAGACCGCGGTAGACTTATCTAGCTGATTAATCGCTGCTTTTTTTTTTGTTTGTTTGCCGCGGTCACATTTTGGAGCGATGTAAGGACAGTTAACGACCTGAGATACGTTACACTCTGGTGTGTTCACTACAGTCATCTTGGGATGTACCTCATTCATGAGGTATGTTGCATGGAAACCAAAATCAAATGCCTGGATGACTTAGTCAGTCGTCTTGAGGTATGGCATGTTCATGAGGTACGGCAAGGAGGACTCCAGAAGCTGGCAAAGCGTTCTTAGAACTGCTACCGGCTGTTGAGGTAGGTGTTCGTTGGTTTAAGTGGGTGGACCGGTGTTGCGTGTGAAACGCGAGGGTATGTTGTGAACAGTATTCCCCGCATAAAAAAAGTCCACTAAGTATGACCACCCACCTAATTTTAATGTCAGAATTTAGTTACTTTATTACTTCAGATTTTCAACACTCACTAAAGTGAATAACTTTAGTGAGTGTTGATACGTGTGTATATTTTGAGATATTCATTAATTAATTTATCGCTTGTTCTAGATATCGTACATGATTACTGAGCGACCAGTAGTCACTTACTATAGTGAGAAGTTTGCAGAATATTTCATAATGAATAGTCGTCGTATAAGTCATAAGGACCCTCGGTATTATGTCAATATTTATGTTGAAACGCTGATACCTCTAGATAATAATATAAGGGTAATTACCTAAACAGTTTTTAACGTGCGTTGAATTTGGAGGCGATAATCCTACAATTAATATGAATACAAAACAATAATTATCAGTCCGTCTGGTGGCCGATTAAAAACACGAAGTGTCGCCACCTCTATTCACCCCGTGGGTGTCGTGAGAGCTGCATAAGGGCGCAATATATGTAGGACAACAGCGCTGCAAAGACAAGAACAACCCAATACAAACCCTGCACCAACACGCCTGGCCTGAGTATTATATAATAGTACGCCTAAACCTCTTTTCTAAGGAGAAGCTTATGTCTAGCAGTGGACTGTTAAAAATCGTTGATATCACAAAATAATTGTCTCAATAATAAATACATATGTAAATTTCGGTTGGTTAAAAGGCACTGATCCCAGCAGTTAAACTTTTAAAACTTTTATCGTTTTTAGTAAAAGAAATGTTTCTTACAACATTTACAATAAGTAGAGTGTATGTTATGCTTTCACGGATTAACCGCTGGCATTGAGATATTTGGTACTCGAGGAATGACATAGGTTTATCTTTACCGCGATAACCGACCTACACGCGGGCGGAGCTGAGGGCAAAATCCACAAAAAATATATTTATTTGATCATCAAAGATTCAGATATCGTATTCTTATGTGACTCATACAATGTATCCTCTTTTACAGATAGACTTCTATTTTTACCAGTTTCTGACTAACCGATACCGACCCAGCTTTGTTGAGCTCCATTTTAGATTTTGTGATTTGCTGGACAATGATCCGTTACTTGGCTCACAGCTTAAACGTAACTTTGGAAACCTTACTTGTCCATATCCACCAGTAAGCAATTTTAATTTAATATAATGGTGGTAATTCTGTTGTTGTGATCACTAAATGAACTACTTCATCTGATCAACTTCTAGTTGGTACTGAACTTAATCCAAATTGTTAGCAGATGAGATTAAAGTAAATAATCCAACATAGTGAAATTAAGTATAGTGATAACATTAAATGAATTACCGCCAATAACTCAAATCTGCTTCTTGCTAAGGAGTTAGCGTTAGCTAGCTGTTAGACTACGAGGTGATTTGGAGCGTTCGTGACTTGCCCAATAATTCAATATTCTGTTCTAAATAAAATGATCCTCAAGTACTTTCCTCAAGAACAGCACAGTATCTCCACAGTTAAGGTTAGGTATATACAGGGTTAATTAAAACTAGCGCATCACCTCTTGCAGGCAGCTTCATCTACTACATCAATCCCAACAATATTTGTTCTACGACTTTTTACAAATCTTGACAAATAACCAAAACCAAACAGTGATTTATTGCTCTGTATGTTGTAAGAAATACGTAAAATGACTTCGCCCGGGGGCACCTACCTCGCCCCCCGCATTCATTCGATGTTCGGTACTAACTGCCTACTACGGTTTCCCGCGCTTTTTTAGCTGGTCGATTGAAGTCAAAATTACACCAAGAAAGTAATACTTATCTTAAAATTAATTCGGATTATTACATTTTCACGTTAAATGTATAAATTCAGCTTCTTTAAAGAAGTAAGTTTTTTAAAACCCAAGCACGTCTCGATACGTACGTACCTAATAGGTACCTACAGTGAAACAAAACGAGATGACAATTTATTTAACAATTCGTTCGCACTCTGAATCCACTTTCCCTTCATACTTTATCAGGCTTAGGACTAGCTACATTAAAAAAATGACAGAATCGGTAGTCTAAAACCTAAAATCTGCAGTCGAGAAAAACATATTTAATCATTATTCCTTTAAAAATGTTACTAAAGCAATCTTTTATTTTTTAATGCGGGCGTATTTAAAAAGTGGAATCAGCTCATTTACATTAATTCAATGTCTTATTTACAAAAGTAATTGATAAGTCGCGGATCCTGGCAGGTATGACACACATATCGTTCAAAATAGTCCCTTTTACACCCAACACAAAGACCACACTTAAAAATCAATTGTTCACCAGCTCATGAAAGTACCTGTGGATTTGTTTTAATTTGCTCAAACGCCCAACAATCTTGTCCATCAACATGACGCGGCTAGCCACTTCACCACCAGATTAAGCTATGTTTTTCACATGTCCCCATAAATAGAAGTCCAGAGGAGTGTGGTGACCCAGGAGGCCACGCACGAGCTCCCTCACGTCCTATCCACCGACTGGGGTACTCCCTATTCGTATGCGGATCGCAGTACTGTTCATCATAGGCACTCACTTATCGAAATCACGCGGGAACGGGAGCGAGTTGCGCACGCGTAACTAATCGATCATGACGTAGGACTGACTGAGGTAAATTTCTTAATTTCTTTTGTGGATCGCCGCCGCTGCGTCACCCCGCGACTCCGTGCCCCGTAACACGTGCCAATATTTTTCCTACGCAAGGTGCGTAGCGTAGAGTTATGCGAGTTCCGAGGCGATAAATAAATTTTGTATAGAAAAACTTAAATTTTTAAAACTGTTAATTTAAAAAAGTCATAGAACAAATGTTGTTGGGATTGATGTAGTAAAGCTGCCTGCAAGAGGTAATGCGCTAATTTAAATTAGCCCTGTATATACCTATTTACTATCTAATTTAATGATCTACAAATGTTATATTCAACCGAATTGAAAAAGGAGGATGTCCTATGTTCACCTGCATGTAATTTTTTGAAGGTACTAAAAAGGTCTAGTAGTATGTAGTGATTCTGTGTTGTGGCGCCTCGAAGAAATAAACTTGCTTTGTGAATGCAGGTGTGAAGAAAACATTACTGCTACGGAAAATCTATTTTTGTACATTTCCATATAATTGTATTTTTTAAAATATGAATTCCTCTTTTAATTCTTTCAGATGCAATACAACCTCACGAAAATGTCAATACCGTTTATACCCAAAAATTTCCCGTTTTCACGAGGACGGATCTATTGCAATATCACAAAGCCAAATAATGATAAAAAAATATTACTTGCAAGTGGTTATATTGACATGGAAATAAAAAATTTTATTTCTAAGAATATGTAAATACTAGTTTTTACCTTATAATATTTAGGGGTTAATGCTTTTAAAGGTTCTGTGGAAAATAAAAAAGAAACAATTCAATTATTGTTAATATTATTTTAATCTCAGAAAAGACCTTGCTCATAAATGCACTGTATTTATTTCATATTATAAAGCGCAAGGAAGCCACGCTTCGGCATGAATGAGCTAGCTCGACCGCAGTAACACCACGGCCTCACAGAACAGCGCTTGCATTGTGTTTCACAAAGTGAGTGAGGATACCGGAGGTCCATACTCCAATCCCTCCCCCTAGACCCCAAATGCCGGCAACGCATTTATGACACCTCTGGTGTTGCGGGTATCCATTGGCGACGGTAATAGCTCACCATCAGGCAATACGTCTACTTGTTTACCCACTATTCCTTATATAAAAGAAAAACTGATACTACACAAAAAACACGAGTAAAAAAAACCTGATTGAAAATTATTGAATGTGAATCCTCCGTGCTTATTAATAGTAAGGCTTAACTTAAAATCACACCAGTTTTTATTTACAAAAAAACACACACCAAACAGCTTAGAATTCACTACGTAAAAGGAGTAAAATCTTACACAGCTAATTAAAAATACAATATAAATAATAACAATAAACAATCATAAGGTAAAGTTGAACTAGACAATTTAAATAATAACATCTGGCAAACCACGTGAGCTAATCCCAAACAGATCACAACTTATGCTGTGTGTGCTAGACAACTGTTACAGTCATTCATACACCAAGAATTACCCAAACTCTAAAACAAGTATTTTAACAAATAAAGAAATATATTTAGTTATTTATTATAGTCAGTTTATTCTTATAAATAATTCAAAATTCTATTTCTGCTTAGGATATACAATAAATAAATCTATTTCGGTGCTAAAGTATGCATGCGAGATAAATGCGAAAACTCAGGTATATTAGAACTAATTTTTTTTTATTTTATTTACGTGCTTTCGAAAGTGAGTTTACAGTTTAAATTTATTTTAAGTATATCTACTGCAAAGAGTTTATACTTGGACTTAATTGTGGTACCCAAATTATAGACGAAAACCAGAAAGAGAAAAGGACCTAAATATGATCTCTGATGTACCCCTGAAGAAGTGTAATGTTTTCTTTACTGAAAGGTACAATAATTATGATCGGTTTTTCAAATATGATTCGCACTAACGAAATAACGATCCATGGACTCCAATTCCTTCCAAAATAGCCATTAGCAGGAAGTGATTTACTAAGTCAAAGACCTTTATAAGTCCGTGTATATCGCTTAAATTTCTCCACCCATATTGAATTCAAATATGAGGGAGAGCAACGCTTTGGCATGAATGGGCCGGCTCGACCGGAGTCATACCACGGCCTCACAGAAAACCGGTGTAAAACAACGCTTGCTCTGTGTTTCACCGATTTAAATACAACGTTAATAGGAGCGATCAATGTAAATCAAAATAATTAATTACATTTGCAGTACATTTGTGATCATATGTGTACGAGATGTTACACAATAAATGTAGTTTTTCTATGGTCTGCTGGTCATTGGCGTACAAATGCATTTTTAATTAAAATTGAAAAACGGATTACATAAATACAAATTGATGTTAAAAACTAATGTAATAATATTATTAAAAAAATTAAAGACTATAAATTACAATCTGAAATCTACGGATCTGAAAAATTATTTTAGGAAGATATCCTCTTTATTAAAAAAATTTGATTTAGGGTCTAACTAGAAGTGCTTCAAATTTTCTCAGAAATAGAGGCGATATTAAATTAGGTCCTGGTTCCTTGTTACAAAATATATTACTCTTACTACCTTAAGACCCCAGAAACTCTTGCTTTGAAATGTTTAGTGGGCAATAATTCGAAGAAAGCAAAAGTTCCCTAAAGGGGTATGCTTAGCAGTGGACGATTAAAGGATGCTGATTATATTGAAAGCCTAATCATGTCCCGTGACACCTGCCTTTGTAGTCTCACAGGTTACCGCACGAGGTTCAGGAGAACTCTGGTAGATCTTGGTGTATTGAATAGTAAGCGATCGTAATCTCAGATCTCATTACAGGCTGCTCAACATCAGGGTAGAGATCACGAGAGTCAGAGAAAGAGGTTTACATTAGTGCTTCACAGGCCCTGATAAACAAAGTAAAATGTGTGTCAAATTCACCGACACATCATCAGATAAACTAATGATGATTATAGGGTTTTTGTTGTATTTGCAACGATTCATTTTTGTGTTATGTATATTAAATTGCTTTACAAATGCAATAGATTTTATCCAATGCTTATATTTTGTACTTCAATTGATAGAGCTCTAGAATCTTCTAGGTTTATCATAATATATTCATCATAGTCACAACCCATAAATTCTAGTCCATAGTCCAAACCAATAATACTATATTGTAAGTAGCTCTGTTGCGCTTTAGGCTGATCAGATTTAAGAAATAAGACTTTGAAGAAGGACCAAGGATACTTTTGGTCGTAATAAGTCGACACACACATATAGTAATAAATAATATAGATACTTGAGAATTTCTTCCAGTACCTAACTTCATTTAAAAATTTCATTTAAAAAAAATTCATATTATGTAAAGAAAGCTTAAATTTACTTTGTAAAAATATCAACAACAATAACATTTACTGGAAATTGAGCTCACATATGAACCGCGAAACCACATTCGCTCTTGTAGCGATTTATATTATGCTGAATATGACATTCTCTTCGAACCAATATTATCACAAAAAAAGACCTTTTCTTTCAAGGTAAGGTCGGACAGGAAGACGAAAGCAATGTCGTAAACCAAATCTCATGTCTGTCATGTGAAAGTAAATCTAGATATGGATTTATGTTCTCATTTGCCAAATTGAATACATTTTTAACCAAAGAGTACCAGATGTTGATTGCCAAATCAAATGTAATTAAGCGTCTAGGAACGTAAAATGTGTTATTTATCTACTCTTCAACAATACTATATAATATTTTTGCATCGCGGGGGACTTTATAAACAGTACCTGGATGACCGAGCTTTACTCGGTGTTACCTGTTTTGTATTGTACCTGAATATCTGACTTTTGAAGAGAAGAGTGACCGTGAGTTTCTTTGATAGTATTCTTCTCATAAGGCTTATCAATTACAGGCAGGCAGTAGATTTTGATGTTATCACCTAATTTACCCTGACAATACAGTACATGTTGTGGCATCTAATTGTGTCGATATATGACTTGTAATTGTAGCTTCAATTTAACGTTCACAAATGTTACTTAGTGTCTTAATTAAATAAATGGTTTGAATTTGGTTTATTATATTGGCCTTTTACACCGTAAATGAATACAAGGAAATGAAAACAAAACCTGCTTCGATAATACGGTTTTATCTTGTCATCCCTCTAATGTAAGATTATCCTCGCGAAGAATTCCCTTTTTATTTGCCATGTCACTTACGTCGACATTCGGAGCTGAGGGAAGTAAGCGAATAAGTGTGTAGACTTAGAAGTTTTATTGTACTCTCTTAACGACCCAACCAGCTGCCCTTTTGAATAACCTTTACATGTTTTTTTTTATGTATCGTGTGTGTAACAAGCATGTATCGTGATGATATTCTGTGTCTTTTTTATTATTCAGAATTGGCGTTTGTCTTCCTAATCATCTGATGAAATTGATGTTAAAGTCTTAGACGATATGCCATAATTTTAGAAAAGCCATCGGTTATTGAAAATTTCTGCATGAAATTTGACTGCAACTCCGGGGTAGTCATATATTTATCGCCCCGTTTTCTACATCTCTGAATAGTTTTAAATTTTTATTTAGCTGTGTCTATAGTAGATGGACCATTTGGTTTTCTGAGCGAAATTTTTCCCTTACATTTTAACAATATCAAGCCATTCCTATTGTTTCTGTACAGCTTTTAGCGGCGTTAGATAGAATCCTGTTGAGAATAAACTTGCTAATGCGTCTAGGCACATTATCTTAGCTCATTATTAAGCAAGAAATTTCTGTTGGCACTGCTATTCTATACTGAGGTCGTTTATTTATATATAATAATGTTTTATTCTACTTTGTTCACCTAAGTAATATCGCCCGAGTGAATAAAGTGGACTTTTGGGTGTCTTCATTTCACCTTGGAAATATTTAACCTAGGTGATATGTCCAAGGTGAAATATTTTGACTTAAGCGATTTCCTTTGTTTATCTTGCAATAGATTCAATGCACTCTGCAATGATCATTAAAAATCGAACATTTGTGCAAAAAATAACCTAGATTCAAAACAACAATCAAGGGGATCAAAAGAAGTGTTTCATAGTGTAGTAGATTGAAACAGAACACTTAGCGCAGCAGGAAAGAGCAAAGTTACCACAATTTAATCCGTGTCGTCAGTTTTACGAAGTTTGCGTTCTATCTCTCGAAACTTAACTAAAAACATCTAGTTGCAAAATAAAATAAAGAAATGAAGAGTATAATAAGTTTATAATAATATGCATATTCCTACAAAACTTATAACTAAACAAATATTAAATATATTATAAGAAATTGATACGTCATTCATTATATTTAAGAATGACAAGCGTGATGTCTGTTAATATTTCGACGTTAATTCTATTTAAATAGTCATACAGTTTTGATATTATAATCTTTCAACCTCTATCATACTCAAATTTAATAAATAATAACAAGAATTTTTTTGTTTTTAGACTATACAAGACAAAATAAGTTAAGATCTACACAGTTCATTTACTTTTCTAAAGCTACTGCAGAAATATCTATTCCTTGCAAAATGCATTAACTGAATCGATCATAGTCTCCCAATACGTAGAAGGCGCAGTAGGTGTGACGTTTAGTTCATTAGGAACATTTTTGGAAATAAAATTATTTATTGGTCCGATTTCTACAGGAATATCTAACACAATGTTTCTATGTGGCATTGGCAATGTAGCTTTTGTTCTAACAACATAATCTCTTTTGATCAGATTAGAATTTTGCAAAGTTGCTTTATCGATAGGCACGCTGATATCTACAACTAAAGGCTTAAGAATGCCACAACTGATGCGCCCTATTTTCGCGCCTGTATTAGGCACATCCTCACAAACTTTAACTTTGGCGTGTCCTTGTACTTTAAATGTATGAATTTCAATTAATTTTATTTCAATGCAAGTAATTGGAACATTAGAATCATTTTTTATTTCATAGTCTATATGTATTTGTCCGCTAATTGGTATGACAGAATTCTGAATTGTCGCTTTCATGTTTATATTAGCATTTTTCCTTGAAAAAAATCTCAGTAATTTTTTAGATTTACCATAAATAATGGGTTGCATCAGCAACTTAGGAGTGATTCCAGATACTACATATACTTCTTTTCTAAAACGTTTCGAGAAGTTAAACCAACCAGGTCGTTGAAATTTAATACGCACATAATATTTTACCAAACAGTTAATCCTGTAATGTTTGACTGAATTCTGGAAAAAAAAGCTTGATGGTAATATTTGAGGCAGTGTAAAATTGAAATTAACGTCATAGCTGCCTGCTGGCACCTTAGTTTTTCCCTTTGTGATAACATTATCAATATCTACGTAAGTTTCGTTCGTGCATTGGACATTTTCATCACTTCTATAAACGTTTTGTGCTGCTGCTCTTATTTCAAGTGATCCACTTCCTTTCAATGATGTTACGATTTTATCAAACTCCATCTGTTCAGGTAAAACATATTTTATAATGCCTGAAACAATATCACCTGGGTGAAATACGCTGTTCGGAGGCTTGAAAAGATTTATCTGACAGGAGATTCCCATTTTAATCTCAACTGTATCACGGAATAATAGTTTGATAATTCTATTATTTACAACTTTATGGTAAACTTTGGGTAATAAATTTTAAACAAAATTTTATCACAGGTTATTCCACGAAAATTGAAAAATGTCTTTACGAAGGTAAGGACACATTTGTGTCGGTTTATAAACTAAAGAATCTTAGAGGGGCTGAATACTTAAAAAAAGTTCCTTTTTGTAACTAAGTGTAGAAAAATGTATGAAAATTTATAGGAAGTAGTAGAAACTATCACTCAAGTACGCAAAATTTAGTTAATGCTTGCGAATGACCACAGTGTGCTGACATACGCACTGACAGTTATTCTGCCAAAGAGAATATTAATGTGATTGTGATCCAAACATCTATTAAAACTACTATAGTTTGTAATAGATTACTAAATAGTTTTTCGAATACAAAATTGAATTGTCTATGAAGTTGTAATTTGAAGAAAGTGTATTCTTGCACAATTATTTTCTTTGTTCACTAAGCACTGGGTGCACTTTCAAATGTCAGTGGTATAAAAATAAATATTGAAAAATAACCATTAATAAATGTTACAAACACATTGGGCCTAGTTGGCACTAGTTGAAATATAATGGACATGGACGCCAGTAACACGATAATGACGCAACACGAGAGGCGTCATAAGTTCGTTACTAGGGGATAGGCGCATGAGGGGAGGGGTTGGGTTATGGGGCTCCGGTATCCTCACACACTCCGAGAAATACAGCGCAGGCGTTATTTCACACCGGTTTTCTGTGAGGCCGTAGTACCGCCCCGGTCGAGCTGGCCTGTTCGAGCTGAAATCGTCGTGTGTTTACTAGCTGTAGCTTCTATTTGCTGTGCTGTTACCTTGCGCAGTTTGCTCCCTCAGTCAGCAGGCGATGACACTCGGTAGTCTTAGTTCGTCACTATTGAACGTACTATATATATATATATATGATACCGTGGGAGAGCCACGCTTCGGCATGCATGGGCCGGCTCGACCGGAGCGATACCACGACCTCACAGAAAACCGGTGTGAAACAGCGCTTACGCTGTGTTTCATCGAGTGAGTGAGGATACCGGAGGCCCATACCCCAATCCAACGCCCCCTCACCATTCCCCTTCCCTTCCCCAGGCCGCCATAGTGTGGGTCACCATGCTGCATTGTTCTTTTTCGCATTGAGGATGGTGACCACCACTCTTGGATTCTGCTCATGCTTTCCATCAGGCAGGGCAGAGTCATTTTGGCAGCTTAAACATAAAAAAAAAAAAATTATAGCATGATCGGCTGGTCGGACGCGGTGATGAAACCAGCACGCGGAGCCTCCAGCCAGGACGACCAACGAACCATCGTGGCTCCACGGACGGCTTCACATCACTCCCGCCTCCAAATCCTATTGATCCATCCGATGTCCAGAGACACCGCCAACACAATGCCGCCAGAGCTCACCGCTTCTTCGGTCATGGCCCTCAGGCGCATAACGCTATCGACCGTCGAACACCCTCGGTCCCCATTTCATCTCATCCACATTTTTGATATATTTTTATTTATTTTTAGCATTAATTTCATCTCGACGCATACTTGAAGAATATATGAAGAATAATACTTGACATTGGCAAAAATAGTTCATTATCTAGTTATCATCTTATTAAACGAAAATAAGATACGCCATAAAATAGGTCAATGATAATAATTATCAGTAATTTTTTTATGGTATAAGGGGCAAACGAGCACCCGTAACACTAGAGGTGTCACAAGTGCGTTGCCAGCCTTTGGGTGATGAAGAGAGGGATGGGGGAGGGGTTGGGGTATGGACAATTAATTTGTTTGCATAAGTTCACTTTCAACCCTCGCGTCTTAAATCTACCTGCTTACCTATGTTACTTCTCTGACTGTCATCTGTTGTGCTGGTGTAACCTAATCTTCTGTACTTCATGTAAAAATAATAACATTTAAAAAGATTGACTGTCGCCGTTTCTTATTTAAATATCCGGCTAGGACTACACCTACAATGCACAATGACTACAACAAAACCTTAAACGTTGTGTAACGCTCTAATTAAAGTTAGTTATATTTAAAAACCACTCAGACTTGCCATGAGATTTATAGTTTTAGCAGCTAGTAAGACCCTCTTTTATTTTCATCAGCAACAGCCTATTAAAATATTCACAACTGGCCATATGCATCTTCTTAGCAACTGCACTACACTGTCCAAACGGGTGAGTTTGTGTTAAGTTTTCGTTCTCTTTGTGAGTAAGTGCCCTTGCTCTGCATAGTCCAATCCCTTAGTTGGATCTTATGAAGCCCACGGGATGAACAGGAGTGGTTACACATCGTTTTCTTAATCCATTACCACACACACGATAATAATACGTATACTAAAATACGGCACGGGTAGTATATTTCTGAAATAAATTTTACATTGTATTTGTTTTATCTTAAAAGGTCAAAGTAAAAAACCTAAAACATTTGTGTATCGACAACGATAATTATTTGTGTTCTACGTCTGGGTGTAAAATTGTTCTATAACATTTATGTATTAGCACAAAATATTTAAGTGATGATGATGTTTTCCTTGCCGATTCCTTCAGTCCCCAACCCGCACTTTGCCAGCGTGGGGACGTAACCCTCTCCTGAAAGGAGACCCGAGCCCAGCAGTGGGACATTATGGGTTGTTGTTTGTTGTTTGATGTTTTCCTTGCCGATTTGGGCTATGGCGGCCAGTCACAACGGAAACCAGTCAACTACGCAGGAGATATTATAGTGTACTAGTGTGTGCGCAAAAACAGGTGCACTCTCGGTCCCCTCTCTCTCATAATCCGATGGGACGGTTAACCGACACGACCGGGGAGAAATCAAGCGCAGGACCGATAGCTTTACGTGCTCTCCGAGGCACGGAAGTTCAGACCCCAACTTCCAAACTCCGAGCTGTTATTGTGTATTTGTGTATATAATCAGAAAAACATTTTTTGGCTCGACCCGGGATTTGAACCCGAGACCTCTTGATTGGCAGTCGCATATGTCAACCGCTAGACTAATGAGGCAGTATGATTATCAACAGTCTGTTTGTAATACCGCAAGTCATGCCTGATTCGGTATTAGACGATCACATGTAAGGTGTGTGAAGTTATAAATGTAATGTTCTGTTACAATACTGTACACCGCTAAATGAGATTGTCTACTAGTAGACACATCAAATAAATATATTAAAGCACTAGCTGAGCTCCGCGCTATTACCAGCAGTACAAGTTCAATCGCGCGAAATGCCGCGGGGCGAAGTTAGTTTAAAAGGTAGCCTAATTTACTCCTTATCACTGAAAGTCCCTTCAAAATCGGTCGACATGTTCCAGAAATTAGCTGGAATAATCAGCCATACAGAGAGACAGTAAAAAAAGACTTTTAATCTGTCATAGTTTTAATTACATTTAGTGAAAATCTGTTAATTTGAAATTACAGACAGACACTTCAATTTAATGTAGTGTATAAATGTATAGATTTAATTTTGAATGGGCAACAACTATTTTGTTTGCCTACATTTGTACCGTTCTTCATTTGCAATATTACATCAGACACTAAGAGTAACCTAAGTTGCCAGACGGTTTTATCCACGTCAAGGTCAAATACGTCAGCGAGAACTAATGCGCAGTTACGCTGCACATCAGTTCTCGCTGAAAACACAACACACAACAGGAAAACTATTAAATAATCAGAGAGCGAGCATGTTTTTTTGTTATGACTCACTCGTACCTGAGCAAAATTCCTAAGTCCTTTTTACATTGGGTTTTACGCCTAAGTTTAATGATCTTAACAAGCTAGTGTTCCGCGATTCACTGTTAGTGGAGGTCGTTTTGCAGGTTTATTTTAATCGATAAAAATGTGGATAGAGTGCTCGATACTTTTGCCAGCGATGCCTGGCGGAGCATTTAGAAGTGGTCAAAAAGTTACTGGACTACTCAAATATAGTTTGAAAAATCTGACGGAGTTTACTTCTGCTACTATTGAGCTGAAAGGCAAAGGCAAGTGCTCGTGGTCAGAATCAGATTCAGATAATAATTCAACGTCATATTACGGTAAAGAAACATATGTGTATATGGTGAGAAATATTTTACATGAGAAAAACAACAAAATACCTGCAGGAGTTTATGAGGTTCCGTTTGAATTCGTATTACCTACTGGTTTGCCGTCTTGGTACAAGGATCATTCTAATAAAATATCGTACAGGTTAATTGCAAGATTTTCAAAGCCCGGATTTTTTGGTAATAAGAAAAAATTTGATACAGCTTTTACGTGTGTATGGTGATTTAGAACCATGTTCGCCGGAGCCCATTATATTTGGTTTAACAAAAAAGTCATTGATGTCATCTGGTACAATAATAATGAAAGCTGAAATAATAAAGACGTTATTGGTTGCAGGAGAACCTATAAACTTAGAATGTTCTATAGTGAATAATACTTCAATACCCGTCACGGGCATTAGATTGAAATTATTCTCAGAACTTACATATACTACTACTAATGGTAAGCGCACACAGCGTCGGCGGAACAGTGTTAAAGGAAGTGACAATGAGCGCCTAGGACCAAAAACTGAAAGTGTTGACAAAATACCGTGTACAGTGAGAACTTCACCCGATTTATATAGTATACAAAATTCAAAAATTGTAAAAAGAGAGTATAAATTACAAGTGACGATAATTGTTCCCTTTCCTCATAGAAACGAATCTGTAGAAATTCCAGTGGTTATTTTTAAATAAACTCAATTAAAAAACAATAGACGTTGACAAATAAATAAAATATACTGGATTGAAAGATAAAAAAACAGTAGAGTCATGCTGATTTCAGCACGAACAGGCCAGCCCGACCGGGGCGGTACTACCCTCGCACAGAAAATCAACGTGAAATTACAGTTTTCGTGCTGTCATGTTTCGTTGGTGAGTGAGACTAATGATGCAGAAGTATCACTAGGGCGCCATTGTGTGTGTCACCATACTGCAATGTTGCATTGTCTGCATTTGCAAAGAGTATGGTGACCACTAATCTTGTATTCTACTTATGCTTTCCATCAGCAGAGTAGAGCACTTTTGGCCTTTTTTACACTTTTCATTATTTTTATGTGTGGTGGTACACATAAAAAAATGGAAAAGTGTTGAATTAAATACAGTGTAGTTAATCAATAGAAACCATAATTTACTCTCTTGAATGACATTATGTAAATTCTTGATTGACACGTAGTTGTTTTAATATTATTTTCCTCATTGTGTAGAGAGACACCAGTTATTATATATTACAAGTACGCAATAACTCATCGACATCTGTAGGGGCAACAGTCACACAGTGTCTTTAAAGTGTATTTAAGTAATAAAATGGGATTGGACTGCCAAATAGTTATTTTAAATGTCAAAGGTCACGGTTTCAGAAGTGGGGAGACAATTTCAGGCACTCTTAAATACAGCATAGATGAAATTACAGAGTTTGAAACTATCACCATTTCACTTAAAGGCGAAGGCAAAATAGAATGGACTAGTGATGGTGATCATCACTATCTAAAAGAAGAATATTTGGCTATGCATACATCTGTCTTGGGAAGAAAAGAAAAGAAGAATGCTGGTATTTATGATCATTCATTTCACTTTGTACTTCCGGAAGACTTACCGTCATCGTTAAATCATCCGTTGTGCAAAATATTGTACACAGTTTCATCTGTTTTCGTCACAACTGCTCGGCGAAATCACAAGGAAGAATTTCATAACGAAGTACCAGTTTTGGGGTATCTGAAACCTGAATCTCCAGAAATTCTTGCCTTTAATTTGACTAAACGTCCGTTTTCTTTGTTACTGGCCCAGAAAACAGTGAATTGTGACATTAAAATTCAAAAGACATTCCTGACGCCCGGCGAAAATATTAAAATAGATATAATGATAAGAAATGACACACGTATACATGTGAGCTGTGTCAAACTAAAACTTATATGTGAATATATTTATATAATAAGCAGTAAAGAAAAACTAGTAAAACGACAGACTATAAAAGAAAGCGTTAGAGAACACCCTGCTATAGACGACAATGTAGCTTATTTGAAGTGCGCCGTGCCTACATTACTGAATTTATACTCCATCCGTAATGCGAAGTTTTTTAAAAGAGATTATAAAGTGGTAATCACAACGAAGTTTCCGTTTCCTCATAAAAAAGTCTCGGTGTGCATTCCGGTGGTTATAGGTAATAAGCATGTAGCTAAGACTGAACCAAAAACTTATCTCTTATAAGACTTGAATTTGATTTGGAAAATTCAATACTTTATGTAAAAATTGATGTAAGGTTGATCGCAATTAAAAATAAGCACAATGTTTTCTTCATTGATTGTTAGTTTTTAATTAAAAGGGTAGTACGTAGATTTAATATAATTAAGCTGTAATATTTTGTAATCATTACTGTTACTGTATGATTCTAGGGCTAAGAGCATAATTAAAATGTTAATGTACCTTTTTTTTGTTTACTTTTACCGACTTTAATAAAAGAAGGATTTCTTCAACTCGGTTGATATTTTCAATATTAGTTATATAGAAAAACGTCTTTTTGAATTGCAAAAGATGTTCTCATTTGTTCTATTTAAATTTGAAGAAAAAACACACCTGCAGTAAAAAAAATAAGAAATGAATAATACAGTAAATTATAATAGATCATATTCTGTGTGATGACGAATTAACAATACAGGCAATTCCACGGTTGCTTCTGCACCATTGGGCCTCCGACCTCGCACTCACCAACGAAACACGACGGCACGAATGCTGTCATTTTATGTTGATTTTCTGTGCGAGGATAGTACCTCCCCAGTCGAGTCGGCCCGTTTATGATGCAATCACTGTGGCCTCACATAACATAATATTTTGTGTATTAGTGGCTCTTATATGATTTTAAACAACATGTAAGTTACTACTACTTTTAGTTTCTCTCGAGGTATAGAGGGTAAAGTACAAGCGCCGTGTGTGACATGTGTGATTATGAACTTATAATACTTATAGTACTGCACATGTCACGGCTATTCGTATCTAATAATAAATAGGAGCGACTTAATTTAGACACGGCTTATATTACGTCATTCATAAAACGGACTATGAGTGTAAGTTGCACGCGGTTCAGTCCCTTATTAAAGTAATAATGGTACTTATTGTTTACTTACTTATTGCTGGTGATGACAATGATTGTTTCAATAGGAACAATCTATTATTAGATATTTTACCAGTTTTATCCTTGAGCGAAGACGGCACACCAGTTGGTAATGCGAATCCAAACGGACAACCATAAACTCAAGCAGGTTTGTGGTTGTTACTCCTATGCAAAATATTTCTTACTAATAATAATAGTTTTCTTTAGCATGACGTGCAGTTGAATCTGAATCGGAGTCCAACCACGACCACTTGCCTTTATCTTTCAGCTCAATAATAGGAGAAGTAAACTCTGTCAGATTTGTTAACCTATATTTCAGTAATCCAGCAACTTCTTGACTACTTCTGTACGCTCCTCCAGGCATCGATTATAAAAGTATGCTGCACTCAATCCACATTTTGATCGAATAGAATAAACTTGCGAAAGGACGTCTATTAATAGAGAATCGCTGAATACTAACTACTTAAGATCATTCTACCTTAAAGTTTTACTGTTGTAACTGAGTAGTAGTTCTCGATGACTTATTAATATTGATATGGATAAAACGGGTTTTATTTTGATAGTTTTGAATCGTTCACCATCCTCGTATACACACATATATTAGTATGGCGTGTTCGATTCTCTGTCTTCAGCCTATCGCCGTTCACTGTTGAACAAAAAGCACCAACCATCCCGGTTATGGATTTGATTTTCATTCAGGNACAGTTTTCGTGCTGTCATGTTTCGTTGGTGAGTGAGACTAATGATGCAGAAGTATCACTAGGGCGCCATTGTGTGTGTCACCATACTGCAATGTTGCATTGTCTGCATTTGCAAAGAGTATGGTGACCACTAATCTTGTATTCTACTTATGCTTTCCATCAGCAGAGTAGAGCACTTTTGGCCTTTTTTACACTTTTCATTATTTTTATGTGTGGTGGTACACATAAAAAAATGGAAAAGTGTTGAATTAAATACAGTGTAGTTAATCAATAGAAACCATAATTTACTCTCTTGAATGACATTATGTAAATTCTTGATTGACACGTAGTTGTTTTAATATTATTTTCCTCATTGTGTAGAGAGACACCAGTTATTATATATTACAAGTACGCAATAACTCATCGACATCTGTAGGGGCAACAGTCACACAGTGTCTTTAAAGTGTATTTAAGTAATAAAATGGGATTGGACTGCCAAATAGTTATTTTAAATGTCAAAGGTCACGGTTTCAGAAGTGGGGAGACAATTTCAGGCACTCTTAAATACAGCATAGATGAAATTACAGAGTTTGAAACTATCACCATTTCACTTAAAGGCGAAGGCAAAATAGAATGGACTAGTGATGGTGATCATCACTATCTAAAAGAAGAATATTTGGCTATGCATACATCTGTCTTGGGAAGAAAAGAAAAGAAGAATGCTGGTATTTATGATCATTCATTTCACTTTGTACTTCCGGAAGACTTACCGTCATCGTTAAATCATCCGTTGTGCAAAATATTGTACACAGTTTCATCTGTTTTCGTCACAACTGCTCGGCGAAATCACAAGGAAGAATTTCATAACGAAGTACCAGTTTTGGGGTATCTGAAACCTGAATCTCCAGAAATTCTTGCCTTTAATTTGACTAAACGTCCGTTTTCTTTGTTACTGGCCCAGAAAACAGTGAATTGTGACATTAAAATTCAAAAGACATTCCTGACGCCCGGCGAAAATATTAAAATAGATATAATGATAAGAAATGACACACGTATACATGTGAGCTGTGTCAAACTAAAACTTATATGTGAATATATTTATATAATAAGCAGTAAAGAAAAACCAGTAAAACGACAGACTATAAAAGAAAGCGTTAGAGAACACCCTGCTATAGACGACAATGTAGCTTATTTGAAGTGCGCCGTGCCTACATTACTGAATTTATACTCCATCCGTAATGCGAAGTTTTTTAAAAGAGATTATAAAGTGGTAATCACAACGAAGTTTCCGTTTCCTCATAAAAAAGTCTCGGTGTGCATTCCGGTGGTTATAGGTAATAAGCATGTAGCTAAGACTGAACCAAAAACTTATCTCTTATAAGACTTGAATTTGATTTGGAAAATTCAATACTTTATGTAAAAATTGATGTAAGGTTGATCGCAATTAAAAATAAGCACAATGTTTTCTTCATTGATTGTTAGTTTTTAATTAAAAGGGTAGTACGTAGATTTAATATATTTAAGCTGTAATATTTTGTAATCATTACTGTTACTGTATGATTCTAGGGCTAAGAGCATAATTAAAATGTTAATGTACCTTTTTTTTGTTTACTTTTACCGACTTTAATAAAAGAAGGATTTCTTCAACTCGGTTGATATTTTCAATATTAGTTATATAGAAAAACGTCTTTTTGAATTGCAAAAGATGTTCTCATTTGCTCTATTTAAATTTGAAGAAAAAACACACCTGCAGTAAAAAAAAATAAGAAATGAATAATACAGTAAATTATAATAGATCATATTCTGTGTGATGACGAATAAACAGTTAATTCCACGGTTGCTTCTGCACCATTGGGCCTCCGACCTCGCACTTACCAACGAAACACGACGGCACGAATGCTGTCATTTTATGTTGATTTTCTGTGCGAGGATAGTACCTCCCCAGTCGAGTCGGCCCGTTTATGATGCAATCACTGAGGCTCTTCTACGTTTATTGTTTAAACCTCACATAACATAATATTTTGTGTATTAGTGGCTCTTATATGATTTTAAACATCATGTAAGTTACTACTACTTTTAGTTTCTCTCGAGGTATAGAGGGTAAAGTACAAGCGCCGTGTGTGATATGTGTGATTATGAACTTATAATACTTATAGTACTGCACATGTCACGGCTATTCGTATCTAATAATAAATAGGAGCGACTTAATTTAGACACGGCTTATATTACGTCATTCATAAAACGGACTATGAGTGTAATCCCTTATTAAAGTAATAATGGTACTTATTGTTTACTTACTTATAGCTGATGATGACAATGATTGTTTCAATAGAAAATACAATCATTGATATCTAAACAGCTGATAAAATATCGTAACTCTACGAATAAATTTAAATTTTAAATATTGCCTTGAGTAAGTAGTAAGACTTTGAAACAACTTGTCTGAGACAGTCCGATAAGTTAAAACCATGGTATAAATAAGTAAAACTATTTAAAAGGAAAAATTGATTAAATGAAAAATATGTTTTGTAGAACGCCTACTAAATTATTGCAAGCAAAATACTAAGGTGTGATAAATTTGTTACTTTTAGGAGGAGTAATGATTGATCCTGAAAACATGTATCATAGTGTTTACACATACTTTTGTAGCGTCTCCGTGTGAACACATTTAAAAATATCTGTGTCACAGCGTCTATTCGTACCATGGGTATCGTAAGAAGCGACTAAGGGTTCAATCTATGCAACACAACATTAATGCAAAAAGGAGGAAAACTTGAAATAAACCCTATACCATACATATAGTATTATGAGGGCACTTACTTTAGATATTCAATTCATTATCTTTGTTAGTATTTTTTGAAGTCGGTTAAACTTTTTTCAAAGATTTTATAAATCTATCGAATACTTTTGTTTAAAACTTTTACTTTGGTACTTTTTGTTTATTTTAAATGTTTATTATATTTTGATTTAGTTTATTTACAAATAACCACTGGGATTTCCACAGATTCATTTCTATGAGGAAATGGAACCCCTGCCGTCACTTGTAATTTATACTCTCTTTTTATAATTTTGGAATGCTGTATACTATGTAAGTCAGGTGAAGTCGGCACTGTACACGGTACTTTATCAACACTTTTTGTTTTTGGTCCGACACTCTCAATGGCACTTAATTTAACACTAGTCCGACTCAGGTGCTTACGCCTATTATCGTTGGAAGTATATGTAAGTTCTGAGAATAACTTCCATCTAATGCTTGTGACTAGTATTGAGGTATTATTTACTACTGAATATTCTAAGTTTATAGGTTCTCCTGCAACCATTAATGTCTTCATTATTTTCGTTTTCATATCAATTACATCCGATGATGTCAATGATGTTTTTGTACACTCACACTCACACACACACGCGCGCGCACACACACACACACAATTGTAAATTGATTGGTAAAAAATCCGTGTGAGAGAGAAATAAATATTATTTATTGTTATGTTAAACCAAAGGTAACGGGCTCCGGTAAATATGTTTCAACATAGCCATAAACGTATATTTCTCTTTCAAACTTTATCTCGCTACCCAGAAATCCAACCTTTGAAAATCTAGCAGTTACTTTGTACGATATTTTACCAGTTTTATCCTTGAGCGAAGATGGCAAACCAGTTGGTAATACGAATCCAAACGGACAACCAAAAACTCCAGCAGGTTTGTGGTTGTTACTCCTATGCAAAATATTTCTTACTAAAAACACATATTTTTCTTTAGCATGACGTGCAGTTGAACCTGAATCGGAGTCCAACCACGAGGACTTGCCTTTACCTTTCAGCTCAATAATAGGAGAAGTAAACTCTGTCAGATTTGTTAACCTATATTTCAGTAATCCAGCAACTTCTTGACTACTTCTGTACGCTCCTCCAGACATCGGTTATAAAAGTATGCTGCACTCAATCCACATTTTGATCGAATAGAATAAACTTGCGAAAGGACGTCTATTAATAGAGAATCGCTGAATACTAACTGCTTAAGATCATTCTACCTTAAAGTTTTACTGTTGTAACTGAGTAGTAGTTCTCGATGACTTATTAATATTGATATGGATAAAACGGGTTTTATTTTGATAGTTTTGAATCGTTCACCATCCTCGTATACACACATATATTAGTATGGCGTGTTCGATTCTCTGTCTTCAGCCTATCGCCGTTCACTGTTGAACAAAAAGCACCAACCATCCCGGTTATGGATTTGATTTTCATTCAGTACAAATATTGTTATGACAAATAACGTTTCTCTACGTCTGGGTATTTGGATAACACAATTGACAACAATAGGATTACCCCTTTTTCCGTAAGAGGAACTAAATTATATTCGATGTAATATGGATGTTTTTGGATTAAGTAATTGAACATTAACAACTATTGAAAACCCTATAGGACAAGAATAATCCCTTAATAGCTTGTCTTTATAAAAGGATATTAAATGTAGCATCATTGCCAATGGCCGAGTTCAATTTAGCATTAACGAAGTTCAGATATATAAGGACGGTTAAAAGACAGAGTCGAGAACTAGAGCTGGAGTTTTCTCACAACACCCTAACACAAATCTATCAATAGCGATAGCCAAAATAGTTCTCTACTTAATTTAAGTGTGCTAGTTCTGACTCTTTAATATCGTTGTACATCTAGTATTAATCAACAAAATTGTGTTAAGTTTAAGTCTGCTAACAGCTATGCTAAAATATTTAAATATATAACTTGGCCGACGAGCCAACTAGACTGCAAGGGAGCAGATTTCGCGGGGAAACCGTGATGGATAGAATAATACTAGTACAGTTTAGTGCATACTGCTAAAACTACTTTGTTTTTTTTTAAAATAACTCGCCAAAGTGAATCAACTCCGCCTGATGGTAAGCTCAAGCAGAATCCAACGGTGGGGGCCACCATACTCACTGCAAAAGCAGACAGTGCAGTATGGCGTCCTACACTATGGCGGCTTAGAGAGATGATTTTTGAACTATCTATCTAAGCACTATAAATATTACTTTAATATTTTTTCAGTTAGATGTCAAAAAAT
This sequence comes from Hyphantria cunea, assembly GCA_003709505.1. Taxonomy (NCBI): domain Eukaryota; kingdom Metazoa; phylum Arthropoda; class Insecta; order Lepidoptera; family Erebidae; genus Hyphantria; species Hyphantria cunea. Next base: position 36,792 of record PKRV01000229.1, on the reverse strand, counting down.
TTACTTCACGTAAAACTAACTAATTACAAACATTAAGTCGGACAAAGTACATTCCAATTAATGCCTAACACAATAAGGTTGAGGAAAAAGGTTTTTTAACCTAATAACATAGCACCAGTTATAACAGGATGCTAAACTAAATTGTTACTCTAATTTATATGAATGAGGATCTGTTCTTTATTATACTCTTAAAAAACAAAATTATAACAAACGTATATTTTACACGCTAAATTTATTATACACAATTATTATAAAGTATCTAATCCTGACACATTTCCCTGTCACAATATTGTTTGCAAAAAAATAGGTATATTACAAGAAAGATTTTAAATTAATATAATGCAACTACGAAAAAACTTTTGAAAAAAAACTATACAGTCACCCGGAAATTTATTACAAAAAAATATTGACACCTCATTTATTGGTATATACAAACATACATAGTCTGCCAAAAATATCAATCTTCTTTTTAGCTTCGTTTTAGTCAGGTAAAAAAATCCTTGCATCGGATGCATATCCTGTATAAATTTGAGTTGAATCTGTGCAGCACTTTTGAATTTCTGAGATGGCACAATTCACTTAATTTTTTATTTTATGTGTTAGCAAGGTGTTACAGTTAACCTTGGAGGCGAGAGGGAAGATGATTAGAAAAGTCTTCAAGTCAAAAGGAAAAAGTAAGTTGTCGAAGCTAACAAGTACGATGTACCGTTAGTGATTTCAAATAGTTCCCTGCGTAAGCAAATGAAGAATACTTTCTAACATCTATATGGTAACGATAGCACAGCATTTGAACGATATCAGTTGCCAACTTTCAATAGTATCAATACTTATAGTACTTCAATAGTATATATATATTAATTAATATACTGGGGGTCATGAAACTCGCAAAATAATCGAGGATGATGATCACCCCTCTAAGATTCTACTTATGTTTTCTATCAGGCAGGGTATAGTCATTTTTGCAGTTAAAACTTGAAAAAAAAAAGAATCCAAAACACTTTTTTTTACAATAACAAAAAGTATATTGTAATACACTTATTTCTACGGTTCTTCGCATAATAATATCAGCGACTGTTATTAAAACATTTTCTTTCATTCCACAATGCCATTATCATTAACACTTGATTTTCTCTATTAATAAGTTACTCCAGCTATAGGAAATCTTGATAAAATATAAGTCAAGTAAGATACGCTATGAAATATACTGTAGTGACAATTCACATCTATTTTCAGTTTGTCAGTTTCAACATCTATAACCACTGGGATTTCTAACGAAATATTTCTATGAGGGAACGGTAAATCTACTATCACATTAACTACATATTCTCTTGAGAGAAACTTCGAATGTTGTATGGAATATAGGTTTGTTAAATTTGTTGGTATCTCACAGGTTAAGTCGCCTTCAACAGTACTTGATACTCCAGGAGATTTTAGTACATTTTGGTTTATTATTTCTCTTTTAACAGTCTTGTCTTTTGTATCATATTCGTAGGTAGTAACTGCCTCCAATTTAGTTATAATACCATTAATTGAAAATTTTGTTTCGTTGTGTATACGATAACTTAGTTTTATGATATCACCTGCGGTGAACACTACTTTTCCAATTTTAACTTCTGCATGCATATTTTTCTTTGCTAGAAAAGTAGTTTTGGTTAATGTAAAACTTGTGCGATACTCCAGGTTAGGTTTTACTTTACCATATACTGGAATTTCTGTCTCCACTAATCTATTACCGTTACACAACCCCGGCCTCTTGAATTGGACTTGAATTTTATATGATATCGTACATGTTTTGTCTCTATACGAAGATGGTAATTCTTCCGGAAGTAGAAATATAAATGCGTGTTCATATTCGCCCGCGTTTAAGCACACATGTCTTTCTTGTAAAACATTCTCGTACATAACCACTAAGTCTTCTTTTTTAATCAAGTGCCTAGGCTTTTCTTTACTTTTCTTTCCTTTCAGCTTGCCAATGAAGAATATTGTGATAGACTTAAAGATTGTTTGTTGATCAATGCTGTAACGAAGAGTTCCTGGTACCATTTGCCCGCTGGTATAAATATTGTTTTTGGTTGGTCTCAGTAATATTTGACACTTTAGCACCATTATTTGATTATTATATTCTTAATATTATGTAAAGTACATTAAAGACGACCTCAACCTATCACCAACACAGACTTACTAATAATTAATTGGGTTATTTTTAACATGTATTATGTGTCAGGTCTTTTGGATTTTCCTTAACATTGTTTACGTAAGGCTAGAACACACGTTATATTACAAAAATTAGCAATTTACATTATATTTCTCTACATAAATATTGGTTAAGCAATATGGGTTCAGCCATTCTAGAGATTAGCTGGAAGAAAAAGACAGACAGATTATTTTTGTTTTCTATAAATACCGTATTTTGTTATGTATTTATTGAAAAGCTGTAAATTTGAAATTGCAAACAGACATTTCAAGTTTAATTAATTTGTATAGATTATAATACTCTGTAGAGGCTTTGGCGAGGCCTATGTAAGATAATGAATGTCTTTCGACTGAGATAGTCATAATTACAACATATGTATATATCATTAGCGATACTAAAATATCATTGGGATAGCTAACAATTTGAATGTGAAATCTATTTATATAATTTCGTAAAACAGTTTAACCGTAATTCTACCGGGTTTTCATTTATCTAGCTTGTTAACCTAATGTGTTGAGTCGCTTCTAACTTTGTTCTTAACTCAACTATTCACAGAGATCAATCAGAAAGTTAACCTTTCAAATAGAAAATAAGTTTTTCTATACAAAAATGATGTACCGAATGGAGATGTCAGGTAACAAACTTAAAATCTAATTAAGACCTCTTCGTGGGTTTCGGAGGCGATAAATCGATCTAACTAGATTTTATTTTTAGAAAAAATATCAAATTAAAAAAATCCGTGCAAAACTCGGTCATCCAGGTCCTCGACTGTAATGTACGCATGATTTAATTTCTAAGACTATTCTAAAATTTTCATAGAATCGAACAGTGTAATAGTATAGCCCAGGTTTTAAAATCAGTTGCGTTGCGTCCCACATACGTTCTTCGTATTACTGTAATGACTGTAATTAAATGGTATAACCAACTGGGACTTTAAGGACAGAATCAGGAAAGTGTCCACTGAAAATTAATTTCAGTTGGGGTTTGTTCGGTCATCATCCCAACAGGATTACGTAACTTAATAACCCCTACGTTCAATATAAGCATTTAAACGTACTGCTTTTAAGGATAATTGTACAATAAAATAAATAAGTACCATCGATATGTTCTCTTTGTATAACATTAAATTATTGAGATCTAATCCGGAATTTGTATTTTTACCGGACTGCGAAAGGAGGGTTATGTTTTCTGAATGTAAGTATGTATGTATATTTATTTGACACGCCTTAGAGCCTAAACGGCTTGTCGAATTTTGTGTGAGTGTTGTCAAAAGATTTATATTAATCGTGAGAGTGTCAACTAGGTATATCAACATAAAAAAATTCTGGAAAAACTGAATTTAGTAAAGATCGCAGATATTATCGTGGAAGAGCCATGCTTCGGCACGTATGGGCCGGCTCAACTGGAGTGATACCACGGCCTCGCAGAAAACCGTTGTGAAACAGCGCTCGCGCTGTGTTTCACCGAGTGAGTATATATATACCCCAGTCCCTCTTCCTATCCCATTCTCTTCCCCATCCCCCAAAGGCCGGCAACGCACTTCTGACGCCTCTGGTGTTGCAGGTGTCCATGGGCGGCGGTAATCGCTTACCATCAGGCGATACGTGTGCTGGGTTGCCCGCGATTTCATGAAAAAAAATATTGACGTAGTAAAAATAATTTGTTTAATTTAATAAATAATTTAATAAGTTTACCAGACTACGTCAAAGCCAGAAAGAAGGGTAAAAGTTTTGGCAGTCCATGTATGCATGTCGCGTCGAACCGAATCGATTTTAATGAATAACATGTCAATAGACTCGTAATAATGGCTCGGATGACATAAGCTATATTTAGCTAAAGTGTTCACGTAGGCGGGTCATAGTTTTAAAAATTTTTCTGCTATATTATTCTTGCTAACGGTCCACTCAACATTCGAACTAATTCTGGGTATTAAGGATAACGTACTAAAATGTCCTGGGTACACCTGAAGGCAAGTCACTGCATTTCTCCTTTTCTATGTCCGCCGAGGTAGGGGTTGGCGTTAGTAATCTCACCTAATAGGTGAAAAGAAACGAAATAACTGTTCAACAAAAGTATTCATTAGGTTTATAGATGCCAAAATATAGTTTTTCTACGGATTCTGTGTATGTTTCAAAACACATCTGAAAATAAAATCTCAAATAATAAAGTATATTTGTTTGGCAAATATGCTAGAAACGGCCCGAAGGTTTAAAAATATTATAAAGCGAATAAAACCACAGGCAATATAGACCATAATGACGATGTGGTAGATTCACAAAACAGTTAATGATGTTCATTTTCACGAATGTTAGCAGAGACAACCCAAATCTCAGCAAGATTTGGATCTTGATGAGTAAAATAATAAATATATTTAGGATCTTGGTGATAGAAAAATACAGATTGATAGGGACAATGACTATGATATTAATATAATCTCATGCCTCGCAGAGAATGTAAAGCTCTCAGTCCTGCTCCTGATCTCTCCCCGATTATGTTAGAGAACCGTCTCATCGGATTGTGAGAATAAGGGAACAGAGAGTGCACCTGTTTCTGCGCACACACTTGAGCAATATAATATCTCCTGCATAGTTGGATGCTTTCCGTTTAGAATGGCCGCCGTGGCTGGCTATAAGAACATCATCATCTTATTTTCAACATAACAGCTTTTTTTTCTATGACACGTAATCAAGCAACATTTTAATGAATATTTAGGTTCAGCAATTATAGATAACTTATTAAGAAATACCCAGATATATACGACGTCAAGAATCTTCCAACATTGAAGCACGAAGCGTATACATAACAATTTATAATGTTTAACAAAACAGGTTCAACCCTAGATTACATTGAAATTTAGGGTACGGTAGGCCCTCGGGCCTACAGCTACATAAATTGGGCTCCGCTTAGCGTGAAACGTGCAGGGTTAACTCACAAAGCAAGCCTTGATTGGAATTAGACCAACAGGTAATTGGAAATGTTCTAAGGAATTTCTATTCCTATAAGCTCATAATTTCCATTTCAGATTTATTTTATGATAATTTAATAAGGATTTTACTATATATTTGGAAGATTTTGGTGAAAAATACTTTACTAATGATTTAACGAGTAACTTGATGGTCAGTGACTACTTCTGTCTTTAAACATCTACAAGTCGAGAGACACAACTGCATCGCCACGTTTGAACCCCTTGCCTTCCCTTAAAATCGACAGAATCCTTTTTATAATACAATCAAGAATCAAAAGAAAGAAGGTTGGGCTCTGGTAACCGCACTCCATTGGTGAATAATATCGAAAGAGTAGTTTAGCACCTGTTTTCGGTTTGGCATTGTAACACAATAACTAAGTTTCAGCAAAAATTGTCTAATTTGTGCTGAAATATGGAAATAAATCTTACCTTAGTTTACGTTTCGCAATTATTATAACATATTCCGATTGTTAGGTAGCGTAGCTTATTACTATAAAAGCAAAACATTTGATTTCATCAAATCGTGTTCTTTTTCTTCGTGTCGTGTATTCCATACGGCGGTTACCCATACTTTTGTGAATCCAATTATTCAGGAATCATTATTGTAAAATTCTAATTTTTAAGTGACCAAATAAACACAAATAAAATATTTATACGCTAAATTTTCGGTAACTTAAGCAATTTCCATAAGACGCTATTGACAGATCCTATAAAAAGCTGCCAGTAATTTATTTATTACATGTAAATAAATTATTAACTTGGTTCAGATGAATTAAAAGTCTATCAGAATCGAATTTACTTCGGTAAAATGATTTAATAACGTAAATGTCAGCGGTAAAAGTTAAATCGCAGGCAAGTTTTTAAATAAGCGTCCACAACACTTGTCAAGAAAGTTGAATTTATTGTCAAAGTTTGTTTTAGGAGGTTGAATGTGACTTAAATTGATAAACGACAAATAATACCACTCAAAAATACCATTATCGTTATCTGCCATTCACTGCTAGACATTGTATAGGTAATTTCTTAGAAATCAAGATTTGGCCTGTTCTACCACTCTTCCCAGACAAGTTGATATAGGGCTTGTGTCATTATTTCCTTCGCTTTGACTTGCATAGTTTACTATATTTGTCAGTTTTTATATCTACGGATATCCATGAGATGAATAGGGGTGGAGACACTCTCTATTTTAACTTAGTCACCTCACCACCATTTACTTCATCAACATTGACAACTCATAACGTTACACTGCTGGGCTCGGGTTGCCTTCCAGGAATGGGTTAACGCCATATGCTGGCTGAGTGCGGATTGGGGCTTGGCAAGATAATGTTGTGGCTATGGTAACTTGCCGTTGGAGGTTCGATATATAAGCCGCCTAAAAGCCTCCAACTGATCTTTACGACTTTTATTCAATGATAACAACCTGGACCATCAGCTTAATGTGAACTCTGAATCATGGAGAAGCTCGTGGTATCGCGGCATTAGCGATCACCCATTCAGATACTGACCGCGTTATCATTGCTTACCCTCGGTGACTGTTCCTAATCACCGACTGCAACTATGCTATGGGTGCCTCATCGTTTATTTAATGAAGTTTAATTGTGCTACGTCCTATCATAGTCCTATATTTTTACATCATCAACAGCCTTTAATAGTCAACTGATAGATATAGGCCTCTATTTGAAAGAGCATTCAACTAAATAAGTATTAATGGAATTGCACTTTCAAGGTTGAAAAGTTCACAATGGCGCATTAGTGTGCGTGTTTTTAACCATTTGAGGACTAAATACCACCAAAATTCGTGTCTAAAGCTAGTAACATAAGCAATAATGTAGATAATGAAATTGCTGTGGGCTTTGCTAATATGAGGCGTGTCTATGAATTATTCCGGTTTAATCCTGCAACAATGTGTTATTGTCATGTAAAAGGATACAGATTTGATGCTATTAACCGAATGTAGCAAGGCCCACTAGAATCGAAACAATTCACTATTTATATAAAATGTAATGAACTTTGCTTTGTTTAAATCTAAACACTATCATTCAGTATTGTCGTAAAGTTGACGTCTTTCAGCTGGGTAGATGACGCACTTAGCCACGCATATATAAGTTGTAAGAAAGTGTTATTTTTTTACAGAAAAATACACAGCCAATAATTTCTATGAGTAAAAAACATTCTTAGTAGCAAAATACCAAAAACAAGAATCAAAGCCACAGTTAAATTTTTACGTCTCACTGCAATGACAGTGCCGCCTTGTGCGACTTCTTTCCTTCAAGAACCAGTTTTCTTACATAAATAATTAATAAATATATTCAGACATTTTAACATACAACGCCATCTAGTCCCAAACTAAGCAGAGCTTGTACTATGGGTACTAGACAACTGATATTAATACTTATATACTTCTTTTTTTGTAAATACATACATATTATACATAGAAAACACCCAAACTCCGAAACAAATATTTGCTGATCATACAAACATCCGGTCCGACTCAGGAATCGGACCCGAGACCTCTAGCACAGCAGTTGCATTCGCTACCACTGCGCCACAGAAGCAGTCAAATATCACTGTTATGTTGATGAAAACTAGGCAGTACATTAAAAAAATATATGCAACAATGAGATAAAATACATTATGTTTGAAATGAAAAAAAAATACGCAACAGAAAAGAAAAAAACTAGTTGATATTACATTCTGATTTTGCATTGTAAAGAATTGTTGTAAGCATTTGTGGTCTCACGCCACTAATGGCCCCCTAAGGTTGAAGAGTAGTCGAAATACAATGGTTTAGTGGCAGTGACTGACTGACTGAGTGACTTCAGTCGAGTCGAGCTTGAAATTTCTTAAACAATCACTCACAAATAATTCTTCTAAAATATTTCAATATTTATGCTTCAGTACATATATATATCTCAGATATAATCATGTATCTATTCTTCTATGACAACAAATCTCAGAAACGGTAACCCCGATTTTCATGAATTTAAGGGTTTCGGTGGCGATAAATCAATCTACGTAGAATTTCTTTTAAGAGAATTAAAAAAGAAATCAGCCAAATGCGAGTCAGCATCGAGTGTTCCGTACCAACCTGTAGGTTTAGTATATGGTGTAACTAAAGATTTATGCTTTTTGCAATTTTTCTTTTATCTTATACCGTATAAAATTTTAAGATTCTGAGTTCACAGGAAGTACCATATAGGTTTTGATTCCCTTGCGAGTGTCGGAAGTTTGCAGCATGAACGGTTATATTTTTTGATTGCGTTCTTAGAAGTTATATTTTTTCACAGCTCCAAGGGACAATAAATCTGGGATTTCATATGAATTTCAGCTTTTAGACCGACGTACCACGAAGTGATCCTATAATGATTCCGTTTCTTCCTTTTAAGGTACGGAACCCTAAAAACGAGCAAAGCTCGATCATCCAGGTACTATTTGTAAATCTAACTATCTAAATTTTTTAACTCCAAGTTTCTTCTAAGTTTCAAATATTTGTTTGAAGATTTATCACTATTTTAACTATTACAACGCTATTTTCTTGCATTGAAACTTTTTCGATAAATTTTTTGCTTAAATGCAAATCCTACAACAATTTATTTCTTTGAGTAAAACATAAATATTTTTCGTATATCACGCGTGAGAAATTGAGTGGAAATTGATTCTCCTATTTTGTTGGTACGTTAGGGGAATCCAGAAAAAATCAAAAAGGAAATTTAGTATTTTCTTAAAAAAAATATATAAATCTATTCTTTTATGTTTATAAAATATTAATAATTTCATTTTTTTCTTTCAAATACGACTCCCGCATTAAATAATACTGTGTCTCGGGAAACTTTACAAACACACATGAAACGGATATAAAGCACAACTAGACTCAGAACAACAATTTGAGGATCACATAAAGTGTTGTCCCATACGGGTTTTGAAGCTTTAATACTTAGCCCAGTAGAAAACGGCGTGGTAACCGCTCAATTCACGAGGACAACCGAGTATTCAAATTATAAGTTAAAGGGCGGTTTGAATTCCATTTAAGCTCATATAATAACAAGACTATTCACGGGTAATTATTCCATTCTTTTAAAACGTTTACTTACATTCTCAAACAGAATTGCCGTCAGACATAAGGCTTTCTGTAAAAGAGAATTTAGGCTGGTGCTATATTTTAACGTTTTATTGTTAAAAATGGCACCACTCTCAGTTGGTAAAAGAGAGAAAGGTGATAATGAATCATCATTATCACCTTTCTTCTATGTTCATCAGAACATTGTAGGCCAATTACCAACGATGAGTTATATTTCTGTAGGAGAACAATAACAGAAATAGGAAAAGTAAAGAATTGTGATATACCCGACGTCAGTATCAATCTAAAGTTTAGCTGCATTATCATGTAGGCTATCATCAGCATCATCAGCCTATCGCAGTCCACTGCTGGACATAGACCTCTCCAATTTCACGCCACGTAGTTCGATCTATGGCTTCTCGCATCCAGCTCCTGCCAGCCGTCTTTCGCAAATGCTACATGTAGGCTACAACGGAACAATAAATTTTAAATCAATTATTGGAGTTGTGTCAATTCGTAGGGTTCCATCAGAGTTCCATCATCATGAGAAAACATAAACGAAAGATCTAAATAGTAAAAAACTGTCTCGATTTCAACAGTTTTTAAACACAGTTTCACAATCGGTCCATTCGTCTAGGTACTATAGTGCCGCAGCAGACATGCATATATTTCAAACTTGTAATACATGTATTTTTGCTATAAGGGTTTAAAAAATTTAAGTTAAAACCTTGAGTCGGTCACAATATAACATTGTAGATTATATGAAATACAATGTATGTGTTTTTCTGGATTTTGCCAAGCAATCCTGTTTAATAGGTAATCGTTCGCTGTAATAGCTTTGAAATATCTTTTAGGTATAATAACGAACGTTGGGCAATAACCAATTTGGAATGTTCTGACACGTGCAGATATATTATCATAAATGTATAAAACGATTCTTCTTAGGAATACTTATCATATAAAAAACTGTCTCGATGTCCTTCAAAACATAGAGTCTTCTTCATCATCCAATATCTGGAAGTTTCTTAATACTCTAGGAATAGGTAAGCGACAACATCAAGTCTTCAATCATAAAATTGGTTTGAATGATATCAACCGTCATTTCTCATCCACAACTGAACTGGATCTCCAAACTAAGCATCAAACACTATGTTATGTAGCTGGTCTTACCAGTCCCCCTATTGACTCTTTTGAATTTTCTCCAGTGTCTCCCGATGATATCAAGAAGATAATTTCTTAACTTCTCTCTGGATTCCGGTACCTTCCCCTCTTTATGGCGTAAGGCTTACATCATTCCTCTTCCAAAAAACAACAGCCCTTCACATCCTGAACACTTTCGACCCATTTCTATTCTTCCCTTCCTCTCAAAAGTTCTCGAGGCCTGTGTATATAAACAACTCTCACAGTTTGTATACAGAAACAAACTTTTAAGCCCTCTACAATCAGGCTTCAGGCCTGGTCACAGTACAGTTACTGCTCTCCTTAAAGTGACTGGCGATATTAGAAAAGGCATGGAAGATACCAAGGTAACTACACACAACAAGGTTTTAGTATTGGTCGACTTTTCTAACGCCTTTAATACCGTCAGTCACGAAATCCTGTTATCTATCCTCTCATATCTTATGGTTTCTTCTGAGACGCTGGAATGGTTCTCGACTTATCTTCGGGGGCGTCTGCAATGTGTTCGTGTTGATGACTTATCATCTAGTTGGAGCGAGCTCATCGCCGGCGTCCCACAAGGCGGAATTTTATCTCCTCTCTTATTTCCTATATTTATCAATCTCTTAACTCAACATCTTCAACATGCGTATCACTTGTATGCCGACGATCTGCAGCTATATTCACAGGCAGGGGTAGAGGATGTAACGCGGGCTATCGACGAGATCAACAGGGACCTTGAGTTCATAAAATCCTGGTCAATGAGATTTGGATTGTCTGTTAATCCGACTAAATGCCAGGCAATCATAGTAGGCAGCAAACGTTTAATGAGCTGATTGGATACCGCCTCGATCCCACCAATTATTTTCAACGAATTAGTCATTCCATATAGCCCGGTAGTAAAAGATCTTGGATTACTTATCGACTCAACTCTCGATTGGCGAGCTCAAGTTACGTGTGTTAGCCAGAAAGTAACTGGAAATCTTCGTATATTGTATCGTCTCAAGAACTTCCTGCCTCCTAAAACTAAAATCACTCTCATGCAGTCCTTAATCATTCCTATAATCGACTATGGTGATGTGTGTTACTTTGACTTGAATGCAGACCTCCTTAATAAGCTTGACCGTCTTCTCAATAACTGCATTCGATACATTTTTAATCTTCGTAAGTATCATCACGTATCTGCTTTGCGTTCCCAGTTAAGGTGGTTACCTATACGCCTACGGCGCAATCAACGAGCACTTACTTTCCTATTTTTATTTCTTAACTCATCATCGTTACCTGCCTACCTTGCTCCATATTTCCGATACCTGTGCTCTAATCACGACAGAAATCTTCGTTCAGTTAATAATCTGCTTCTCTCATGTCCCTCTCACAATTCTGATTTCGTGAACTGTTCGTTCTTTGTTCAAGCAGTGCTGCTCTGGAATGCGCTCCCGCTCGAGGTCAGGATGTCCACCAACCGATTTACCTTTAAAAAGAAGGTACACGAGCTTCTTCTAACTGAAATGGCAGAACTATCTATCTAATCTAATCCATAACATACCTCACATTACAGGGTTTTATAGTATATAAACAAATATAGTATTTATGTATATGTTAACCTATTATATATTTGTATATATTTATATATGTACGTTATATTTAAGTCTATGTGTGTATGTACACGTTTAAATAAATTGTGAACTGTATATGTCTTATAAGTATGTAACCTCTGTGTACACCTTACAAACTATCTACATCACCCGAAGGTTGACTGGAAGAGAATGCCCTGGGCATGAAGTCCGCCGATGTACAATGTAGTGCATAAAGTTTATAAATAAATAAATAAAAGCCTGTATTTTACTTGTATCATGCATCACGCTATAAGAGTCATCACATCGCCAACAGCCTTCAATAATCTGGAATGAACTGTACATAGGCCTGTCCTTAAAAAAAGATTTTATACACCAAGCTAGCCAGAGAGATTGATATGAAGATTGTGTCAAGTTTTTTTAATGTATGGTCCTGCTAAAGTAACTATACTCTGCCTGATGGAAAGCATAAGCAAAATCCAAGAGTGGTGGTCACCATACTCATAGAGAATGCAGACAAGGCAGTAAAGCAGCATGGTGACCCACACAATGGCAGCATAGTGATGTTTCTACACTTCATTGGGCCTCCGGTCTCGCACTCACCAACGAAACACGACCACACTGAATGCTGTTATTTTAGGTTAATCTTTTGTGCGAGTGTAGTACTGCCCCATTTGAGCCAGACAGCCGTTTCCTTTCCTTAGAAGAGTTTGATTGGCTCTTTTAGTCGACTTTTACGGATGATGATAGTCCGTGTTCACTATCCCTCAACTTACGGATTTACTGAGAACGACTATATAAGGATCGCGTCATATACTGAGGATATTATTTACATTTTTATTTCATTAAAATTTCTAATGACTTGCTGAGAATTTACCAAAATTTACTCGTACTTATCAAGTATCATGAAACTATCCAATTTCAATGAAGGGCTTACTTTAGCTTTCGCTCTGTGCCAATCTGCAGAATATTTTAAAAGTAAGCTATCTGATAAGCCGAATGAGTGTTAAAGATTTATTTCCTCAAAAGACTATATACTCATAGAATCATTACGTAGATCATCAGTCTGGTTGTCTTTTAAGATCATTTGCCATAAAAGAATGATCGTGTTTATCACGCAAACATTTGTTTCTGGATGACGCGAGGTATCATGAGAACAGTGAAATTTATAACAGTAGATGGTTGACGGGTTAAAAATGCCTTAAGCATTAAGTCCGCCAATGCATCAAAAGTGCAAGATAAATAAATAAAAATAAATTATATCTCACACCAAAAAGTCATAAGGGAAAACTTTCCAGGATTAATATATTTAGGACTTATCTATAAGCAATTAGGTATGAATGTGCCAGATTCTGTAGAAACTAATAGATTAAACTTCAACATCTCAATTACATTTTGTTCATTGTTTTCTTATCACTTCTTAATACAAAATGTTTCTAAAATAACGAGATACTTTCAGGAGGTATACAGGCAAGGATTAAACATTTATAAACTAGCTTTCTACACATAAGCAATTACGTTATTTTAAAGCCACATTTAACGATACTTTTACTATTGAAAAACGATTCGTTTTACATAAAAACGTTTGTCCTGATCTAAGCTAGCTGAACACGGCATTCAAGAAAGTTAAAGTACCCATTATCTTATATGTTATGGGTGATTGTGAACATGATAGTGAAGAGCCTTGCGGTTTGTAAAAGTACGTAAAAGTACCTACATAATCTCGTTCTCTGTCACAGTTATCGACCATCCAAGAGACAAATATCTATTGTGTTGTATACTTACCTTTAACAGCCCACTGCTGTATATAGGCCTCTAACGAGGAGATTGTGGCCTTATATACTACTACTAACCCATCTGGGTTGGCATGGATTTGTTTCAAGTTTTTTGTTTTTGCAGTTATATTGTCCAGTTCAGTTTGCTTCCTTGCCTTTACGAGACCCTTGATGAACAGGGTTGGCTACAGTTTATATTCTTAATCCGTTACTGTACGGAGGACACTAATTTCTGTTTGAATTAATTCGGAACTACAGGTGGTACAGTAGTCACTTTCCGGATCCATCAGATTCTACCAGATAGTGACGTGTAGTCGTTGGTCCTTTGTTGTATAAAAAAGGTAGACCTTTAGTTTTTAGTTTTTATAATTATTTTTAGTTTTTAGGAGAAAAAAAAGAAACTAAGGCCGGTTATGTGAATGAATCTCTTTTATATTCAGTTGTATTTAAAAATCGTAAGAGTATCGTCAAAAATTATATTTCACTCAATTAACGTCTTGTTACGATCCTTTGTACTGAACACTGATCATAAATTCAGGCGCAAGTGCTGGTAGTAGATAGTACAACAATAAATAATTTTTGTTTCCTTTTTCCAGAAACGACTTGTCCACCTTAGATCCATGAGATGAAAAATAATGCTAAAGAAAATATAAAAGAAGAACGCATTAAGGCAAGATAAATGCAGCAATAACTCAAAAGGTTCAGACACTGCAATATAATGAAACAATGTACCAAAGAAACGATGACGCCGTAAATCTTATTAAATCTAGTTATACATAACTATCTTCCCTATGTCATCAACAACCCATAATGTCCCACTGCTGGGTTCGGGTCTCCTCTCAGGAGAGGGTTAGGGCCATACATTCCCACCCTGGCCAAGTGCGGGTTGGGGACTGGCAAGACTACCTTGTCGCTATGTTTTTATGTCTTACCGTTGGATGTTTTTAGCCGCCCAACGGCTACTAAGCTAAACTAAGTTTTACAACTGTTATCCTATGATAACAACCGGGACCGACTGCTTAACATGACCTCCGAATCACGGAGATGCTCATGGTAACATGCCACAAGTGGTCACCCATCCAGGCATTGACCGCGCCGTCGTTGTTTACCCTGGCGATTGTTTCCAATCACCGAGTGCAATTGAGCTACGAGCGCCTCTCTCTTCTCTATGTGCTAGGACTTATCTTCCCTGTGTCTCCGCGGAATCCCAAAATATTTAGATCACGTTGCAAGGAGCGCAGGCAAAACCCTCAAAAGGCTGATGATGACGGACAAAATCGAGGGGAAATGATTCAGAGACCGTAGTCCATTGCGCTAGGCAGCCCAAATCTGCCCTACTCTTAGCAGTACCATTCATTCTGCTGAAGACTCGAACAGGTGGCGAGCTGTTACTTGCAGAATACTTCTTAATATAGAATTGGGGAAAACGGCACAAGGAGGAAGGTGCTTATCTATCTCGTATGATTTTTTGCAAAATTATTTGTTTTAATGCATAATCTCTACATTGGCTTTTCGAATGGATTAAATCGATTTCATAAACAAATATTTCAAAAGTTTATTATGACGAAATAAATTAAGTTAGGCTGTAAAGCTACTATAAAGTAAATCCGTATTCCTTCGGAAAAAAGTACAATATGTACGCGCAAATACCCAACTTTAAATGAACCCTACAGAAAATATCGATAAGCATACTTAAAATATACAAGCTCTTTTTTAGCTATTATTAAGTAGTTGGATCCCCAAATATGGAAAATTTCCCTTAACCAGTAAACATTTATTCCCACTTTACTACAGCTGCCTTGAATATTTTCATAAAAGCAACACAAATAGAAGTTTTCCAGTTAACATAAGCTGAATATTATTTGCAGTAACATACCACGGACCGGTTGTTAAATAACACTTTTCCCACTGGGACACAAACTCAAATAGCGCCAGGCAGCTAAGAAAAGTTTCGCTCCGATCTCTGGCGTGCAAAGTTTATTCCTTTGAATTTAAGTTATAGGTGTAACAACTCCATTGTAATGTTTCCAACACTGAATAATGAAAAAGGTAAATGGCAGTATGTGTTGTGCATAGTCGGGCCACACTGAAAGTTTTTGGAAATGCTTTAGTATTTCATAATTTACCAAAATATTCTAACTTTTGCTTTCAATATATCAGGTATACTTGAACTCAATTTAAAAGTACCCTTTTAACAATATCAAATAAAATAACAGCAACTCCACGCACAACGGCCCAATCAAAAGGCAAGGTGCGGAAATAGCCCGGAAAAAACTAACAAACAGCCAACAAACAGCCTCAGAGTAACAAAGTAACAGTTAAAGACAATATTCGATGCTAAGACGTCCATCTAGCTATGATGTTGGCATAACAGCCGTGTCTAGTATCACTTAGTCTACCTCTCCATGCCATACCTCACTCTAAAAAAGCAAGTGACGTCACTGGGCTATGCCTCTTAAAGCATATCTTTCCGCTTACTTCCGCTTATTATGGAGAATCCCTTAAAACTTTTTATATAACGATAATCTAGTAGTTAGGTTACCTAGTAGAAAGTGAATGCTGGCTACTTTTAGTACAAATCTTTTGGAGTCTTGTATCCTCAATTTCGATGGTAAAAAGAAACGAGAAACTTCCTTCCTTCTTTCATTTGAATACAATGACATTCTCGAGGAAGTTTTAAATCAGGTAGACAGTTATAAAATATACCAGCCATAACCATTTGCAATATTATATTAGGTTGAAACTATATAAAACTGAGAATATTGCAGAGGCAAATCATGATAGAAATGGAGATAATTCTACGAACACTGGTAAATAAACCGGAACGAAACTTTGGTAAAAATTTGTATTGTTACTTCTGCTTTAAGGCGACACACTAGACGTTAGTTACGTATGTTTACGAGACAACTTATAAGTTTAAGTTAACGTTGTTATTAGTACTTCGCGTATTGAATCAGATCTTTAGAAAGCCCACTAGTCATATTTCATACGAATTGACACGTTCAACTTCGTCTGCTTTTCTCAACAATAAATAAGTTTTCTCTTTTACTGTAATATTTTTCTCTGATAATTGTTATTGGTTGCCATGTTATGATATACAACCTGTAGCCTTCTTCAATAAATGGGCTCTTCAACATAAAATAATTTTTCAATTTGAAACAATCAAATTCTGGGGCTTTAGTATAGATTTGTCACATTATTCCTTGCGTGCTAAGCTTACAAAGTCTGTAATTTTTTTGTCTATTTGAGTAAACATGTATTGTCTTGTTCCATGTAGGTGTCATAAGTTGCTAATTCTTGATGTGTATACTTACCGTAAAATTTTTTTACGCGTTAGGCGTAGATTGAATCTTAAATAGGACTCGTAATGCCCATGTTGCTTTTAAAACTTTGAATTTAAGCACTCAGTCAATATGTAGTTGTTAAGGTAGTTGTTGTACTAAAGGCACATTAAATTATTTAAAGAAAAACTGTGTCACTATCTGCCATATTTATTAAATTAATTGAAGAACTGAAAAAATAGAAAGAACTGAATAGGAAAGATTTTTATTAATATTTTTTTCCCTTCTGTTTTTTTTTTAATTTTGATGTACCCAGATGTCACTCTTACGACTAAGACAAATCTATTGACACCACTGCTAAAGAAAAATACACACATACATATACTCGAAAAACATAATCCTCCTTCTTTCACAGTCAGGTTAAAACTTTAAAATATAGACAAGTTATAGAAAAGGTGTAGTTCGAGGATTCGTAAATTTTAATGCTGCTTCGATATCGCATAATTGCATTGTTCTAATGAAATCAAAATCGACTACATTAGGGACATGAAAAGTATTAACGAATTTTCCTTTATATATTATGTATAAATTAATATGCAAGCTAATTTCTTGGTACTCTTTCATAAATGAAAATGTGAAATCAATAAAATGAAGCAGCCCATATAGAAGTTATATAGAATAAATTTTGGATAGGCCTCTCACAAGTTGCTTCGACGACCTGGTAAAGGGCAAGGTGCTTCTTGCATACACAAACAGTCGGTTCTAGTATCACCTATGAACACCTGTACCCCAAGAGACATAAGTCATCTTGACGCACTTGCTCCTTCCCTCTAGAGTTATCTGAGAAGAATTTTAGTTCCTAACAATCAATCGATAAAAACCAACGAAATAATTATTCAGCTAGACAATTTAACCGTTTCGGTAAAGAAGGCTGTTTCATGATTGAAGTCAAATATATGTACCAGCTTTCTGTCTTGGACTTGGTATCACTCCAGTCAAGTCCACCCATTCTTTCCAAAGCGTGACTCATCCATGGTGGAAAAGTGTTCTTTAGTATTCTTAATCAGTCACCACACGGATACAATACACTAAATATAGATAGCGTCACCAAGTACAGCATTATATAGTTAGAAAGTCATGAAATTAATTGTGTAACTGTAATTAATTTCGTGTAATATTACAGAAAGTTTCAGTTCGTTATCTCGTTAACTGCTCGTTATAGGGAGTGTTACAAAAAATGTGGCTGTACTTTAGAGTGGAACAATGGACTCAATTGTAGTAACATCAAGTGCTAACAATTTTGTGAAGTTCCGTGATTTTCTTTCGGGATGGTCTTATTGATTTGGAAAGAAACCGATAAAGCTGATATCATAGACGTGGATCATAAGATAGAGTAGGAAATAAGACATAGTAAGAGTCATACATGACCTACTCTTACTATGTCTTATTATACATAATAGTTATATGTTAAAATATCTCAGACACAGCTTTTTGTTTCTGAACTATGTGCATGTACACTAGCTGCATCCCATGGTATGCAACGGGATTTATCAAGTATTCTAGGTTTCAACTTTGTACTATTTTTTTTCTAAAATATTTGTACCCTAAACTTACTACTTATGACATCAGAAAAATGGCCTAGGAATTTCAGAGATTATCTAGAACATTAGAATTACAAATATTGATTTTATGATATAAGTAACGTTTGTACTTTCTGCATTTAGTCAAGCTGGTAATTTGAAATAACAAACAGATACTTCACTTTTATTTATTTGTATAGATAGTTTTGGAACACATTATTATAATGTTTTTTCTGGAACAGCGTTATTTTGTCCGACATATAAAGTAATTTGTTGAACCTACGTGAGCTTGTTCTTGTGTAAACTTTGTAAGTTATGGTCAACAAACGTGCCAGGTCCTTAAATGTACACGAAACTAAAATCGATAATTTCAAACTTTGTGGACGAAGCTTACAGGTTTGGTTTTATAGTCTATGTTTGAACGAAAAGAAGAAAAAAAAATAGATAATAGATAGAGAAACGTAATATATATATTTTATATATATTACGTTTTAGCTGCCAAAATGACTTCGCACTGTCTGGTGGAAAGCATGAGCGAAATCCAAAAATGGTGGTCACTATTCTCAATACAAATGGGGACTATGCAGTTTGGTGACCCACACTATGACGCCCTAGTGAGATAATTTTTCACGCCCCTCTTTGGGCCCTTTGCCAAGGTTATAGTGGGAAGGAAATACATGCGCTGGTAGTGAGTTTCCTGGGTCATATCAGAAAAAATTTATTGATTTATGTTAAAAGAAATCTTTAGTAACAATTCGGAGTATGAAGTTGGCGGTGTTTCATGCACGTGCCTTGTATAGGGCTGAGGACGGATGATTCACTTGTTATAAACATTTATTACAAGCATTATAGGAAAGTCTGTGCCTAAAATTTACTGACAACATTTCAACCATTGAATTAAGTTCGCTCTCATTAGAGCCAGTAGACGAACCTAATAATCTATCTAATAGGAAGATAACCTATTGATATATGTACAAGTGAATATCATTTTAAGTAATAGTGTTTTTATTATTTGAATATCAGATTTTTTTTGAGCTTTGGACTTACCGATATCTTCTCTATTTCTGGGAGGCAGGCCTCCCAGGAACAGAGAAGAAAAGAAATCTAACTGGGTAGACAGCTGTGAAAAGAATTGCTTAACGTCGATTTATTGCAATTGGGGCTAATAAAAACATATTAAAAAATCTTTTCAATATCATTAAGAGCCTAAGTTACATCCATCAAATATTACAGTGGCTAGGATATGAATCTGCACCCGAATTCGATTGTCAACATCAAATAATAAAGCTGAAGTGTAGTACAGAAAACAGGTATCAAACTAAATTAATCTGTTTGTCTGCCTGTCCGTGCTGACTTCAATTACATCATGCAAATGGAGGTTAAATTAAATAATACCGTAACAAGATGATCGTGGATCTCTGTTTGAATATTTAAATTATATATTGAGAAACGCAGAATCCCATTTAAAATTGTACCAATAACTTTTTTCTTGCGTTCCATGAAACTTAAAATAATATTTGAAAGAATTGATTTGATATCTTAAATAAACCATTAATACAGCTTTGAATTGCTAGATATTTAAGCTAGGTTGCTCCGTAGATATTACTTATACTTTTGATTATCTCGTTGGTCTAGTGGTTATTGTATGAGACTGCCGCTCAAGAGGTTTTGGTTTCGATTTCAGGGTCGATATTGAATTTTTCTGATGGTAGAAATCATTAATAACATTTCGGAGTTTGGAAGTTGGGTACTTAGCCCCTGTGCCTCAGAGGCCAAGTCGGTCCAGTACCTGATCTCTCTCCGATCATATCTAATTATTGTCCAATCGGATTCTGAGCGTGAGGAAACAGGGAGTGCACATTATGTCTGCTGTATAGTCAGTTTATGTTTTTTTATTTGAGCCTGTCGGAAGTGTTTCTACTCTGCTTGATGGAAAACATGAGCATTCTGCTCATGTTAGTAAGAGCGTCTCATTGCGCAGACAATGCATTAATGCAGAATGGTGACCCGTACTATAGTGGCCTACTGAGATGGTTTTACATGCCTTAGCATATTTCGTAGTAGCCAACGAAACACGACAGCGTGAATGTTGTCATTTTGTGCTTAAAGACTTTTATTTTCTCAAAATGTTTACAATTATCACTTACATTGAAAAATATAGTTTTAAATATATTACCTAATTAGCGTAGTTAGTCAAGTAGTTTTTTTTTGGGTAGATGTGTAGTAGAAATATCTTTTGTAAATTGTAAGTTTAAAATGTTAGTGGAGAATTCATTTATGTTTATGTCAATGACTTAGTGATATGTCGATTGATATTGAACATTTTGTTTGTTTAAGAGTTTATGACAAAAACATTTTAAGAGGTTTAATTAGTTGTTAGTTTATCAAATATATACTAAATAGGCAGAATTTAGTGTTATTATATGTAGTACTTTGTACATTATATTTGTGTTGTGTAGTTATAATTTTTATAATTAAAAAATATGTGAATTAGTGTAAGCCTTTTTTATGTTTTATTTTATTGAATTTTTTTTTTAAAGACAACTCCCGCATTATGAATATAAATTCCTGTGTCGCGAGGATCTCTACAAACATACATGAAACGGACACAAAGTACACCCAGACTTAGAACAGCAATTTATGGATCACACAAAGTGTTGTTCCATGTAGAATTTGAACCCACAACACTTGGCGCAGTAGGAAGCGGTGTGGCGACCACTGAAACCACTAGGCCAACCGTGTGGAATTGTTTCATGGTTATGTATATATGTAGTTTCGTAAATATGGTATTAGAAGTAGCGTTAGTACTAATATTTTTACATTAAAAAATACATAAAAAATAAACAATAATATATATTTAAAAATATAAAAAATAGTAGACCACTGACTTCGGGTACAGGGACCAAGAAACCAGTGGTTAGGGCTCCAAAGAAACGAACCTCCTGACAATACAAGCCGTGTTAAGAAGGACTGTTTTTTTTTCTTTTTTACGTTGTGGAATGCCTTTACGTACTTCGCTCCCCCCTGAGGGGACAGGGGGTTCGCTTTGGTGGGACTCCTGACTGACTCGCCAGACTTCTTTCGCCAGCTTTCTTACGCCATCCGGAGCCCTCCCAGGTCCGGACCCCTCCCAGTCTGTATCAGACCCTTGATCCAACCATCTAACGTGAGTCTTTTGAGGTGTTGGTCGAGGCTCTTGGCTATCAATCCGTGAACAGACACAACTATCGGAACAATGATCACCGAATCTACATCCCACATATCGACAATCTCGTGAGATGAATCCAAATATTTCATTTGTTTTTCTTTTTCTACTTTCACGAGATTCTCGTCATGAGGAACGGCGATGTCGACATTCATTGCGCGGCGCTCTAATCGATCTATCACCACAATATCGATTGATATTTAACATATTGTTTGTTTAAGAGTTTATGACAAAAACAGTTTAATAGGCTTAATTAACAACAACCCATAATGTCCCACTGCTGGGCTCGGGTCTCCTCTCAGGAGAGGGTTAAGGCCATACGTCCCCACGCTGGCCAAGTGCGGGTTGGGGACTGGCAAGAATACGTTGTGGCTACGTAAATCTTGCCGTTGGATGTTTTTAAGCCGCCCGAAGGCCTCCAACTAAGCTTCACGACTGTTATCGTATGATAACAACCGGGACCGACTGCTTAACGTGACCTCCGAATCACGGAGACGCTCATGTTAACATGCCACCAGCGGTCACCCATCCAGGTACTGACCGCGCCATCGTTGCTTACCCTCGATGATTGTTTCTAATCACCGAGTGCAACTGGGCTATGAGCGCCACTTAATTAGTTATTAGTTTATCAAACATATACTAAATGGGCCGAGTTTAGTGTTATTATATGTAGTGTTTTGTACATAATATTTGTGTTGAGTAGTTATAATTTATATTAATCTTATCAAGTACGTACAGTAAAAATATGTGAGTTAGTGTAAGCCTTTTTTATGTGGAATTGTTTCGTGGTTATGTATATATGTAGTTTCGTAAATATGGTATTAGAAGTAGGGTTAGTATTAATATTTTTATATTAAATAATAATAAAAGTGGTTTGATGATTTTATTAGTAATACGTCCTTTTAAATTTTTAGCTTCTTTTATATCTTTAAGCAATTTATTATAATTTTGGGCCTCTTCATATAGAATACTCTTTTCTCCGTAATTTGTCCCAGGCATACACAGATAGATATTATTGACTTCATCAGTGTGGGCTTACTACCGTGCAATATTTTTTATTTATCTAAAACTGCCTGCACTTATGTACATACATCGGCGGACTTAATGCTTTGGGTATTCTTTGCTAGTCAATGCTATTTTTAAATTTAATCATATTTTTAAATAAATGAAGGGCAATGTAAGTTGAGACACAGCATTCTTTCCAGTGAGTCGGAACTAAATCTCGCCAGTCCCAGTGTGTCGGGGCTGAAGTCTGCTGAATTCAGTGCTGAATTCTAAAAGCAATATAAAAACGTTACCTGATCCCCTATAATATCCCCGAAGTCTGTTACAATATATAATACTTGTATTAGGTACTGAAGAGTATTATCATTAGTTATTTACCAGTGTTAGTAGCGAATATCTAGTATTCACTCAACTGTCTACCAACCCAGACTGTGATTGTAATATATTGTAATTTATGTACATATTTGGGTATTTATGAATGATAAATTATACTTTACAATGTGACCCCCAGTGACATAATTGTGGCAGATTGCTTATGGCTTTAGGAGGAGTGTTTGGTAGGTAAATTACGGTGGGAATTGAATACATTTTTATATAAAATAGCTAAAATAGAAAAAAACTGTAATAATAATAATATGGTTTATTTCTCAAAAAAAAGACAGAAATACACAAAATCACAAATACATAACACATCACTCTGGTACCCAGGATAAGATTTAACTTGTGTTTAGGGTACCAGTGTCCTCGCGTACAATACAAACATATTTTTCTAGTAAATTATTTCGCAGATGTTTAACGATTAAATAAGTTAACTTAACCTTTATTTTTCACAAGATTATTGGGTATCGGCTACTATATCAACTTGTTTTCCATAGATCTTAGTAGTTCCAAAAGCGGGTGCAACCGCAACTGTGGGACAAACTGAATACGAAGTTTGTATTAGTTGTCATTATATTTCGTATACTGACTTCTCAATAACGATAGCCATGACAACTGTGACTTAGAGCTTAACATACGGAAGACACCCTTAAAGTTCAGTACTCCAGCCTGTGGGGGTTTTCACACGTAAAAAAACACACATACACACACACAGTAGTGTGTGTGTGTGTGTGTGTGTGTGTGTTTGAGAATTTGTGTCTGTGTGCGTGTGTGCGTGTTTGTGTGTGTGAGAGTGGCTGTATATGGATAATTAATAATAGGAAACGGCGAGTAACCCCTTCTACCAATTTTTTACGTGTGAAAACCCCCACAAGCTGGAGTACTGAACGTAAGTAACGTAACAGTAAGATGAGATGTATATAAAATAGAATTAGTCCTCATACATTTTTTAGCACTATCTATTTTTATTAAATAATCAAATAATACACAGATGTATGATAATCCTACTTAGAAGCAAATATCCTGTGCCATTGAAAGGTAGCTAATGTTTAAAGCACAGTTTATCTTTTTTTAAGCATCAATAGTGAAATAATGCAGCTCATATGCCTTTTTTCTTTCGTAAATAATTTTCGGAAAATAAACTCATTATTATTATTGTGCCGAGTGCTGTGCAGTGTTCTGTGGGTCTGATACCTAAACGGGCATGCAACAACTTCGTCTGTTCGTCAAACTATTGCCTTGATTTACGATATTCTTTATGTAATAATAATATTTTTGTTACAGCAAGTTACGTCATACAAATTAGATACAAGCCCTGATTCTCGAACTGGCGCGAGCTATAAGTTGGGAGCTATTATCTTTTCAAGTATAAATTACACGTAGCTATTTTACATACCTCCGATTCCCGTGAAAATACTTATTATAACATGAAACGCGAAAGTTTAGGTTATTATAAATTACACAGTTATAAATATATTATATTTTTGTTACAAAGTGATTCAAATAAATTCAGTAAAATGTGTTATCTACGTTTGTAAAGTCCCTTGTGATACAATATTTATTATATTTATTTCTAGTGTAGGAGTTGGGTTTGAAGGAGTTAAAACTCTATATGTTTGTTGTAGAACAGATTTTTCCATAACCACCTTGAAAGTTTTATTTTATTTTGCAGATATCATTTTAAAATTGATGTTGGTACACTTAAGACAAAAGCTTAGTATAGATAGATGCTAGTGAAATGCTAAATCCTCCATGAAAAATGGAAAAAAATAGGTGTCTTTTTTAAATTTAAAATTCACAGTTTTTCACAAAATGAATACAAAAGTATATACAGTACTTACATCAAAGAGCATTTTTTTTAAAATTTTTTTCGTCAGTCTGTCTGTTTATTCCGGCTTATCTCTGGACCGCTTTTGACGGAACTTGCATTGACAGATAGCTTGTGATATAGAAGTAACTAATGCTACTTTTTAGACTAGCTTCTCGCGGTCATTGTTTTACCACGGGTAACAGCGCGGGGTTCGGCTTGTTAATTCTATGTTTCTGGTAAAATATTTTAATTATATTCGAAACAGACGTACGTAAAAGCGTACTAAACAAACATACTTTCACCTTTATAATATTAATAGTGTGACGATCTAATTATATATTCAAAGCACTCGGTCTGATAAATAATTTATGGTTTCATACTGTTACAAATCTAAATGGCACATGTTTTATGATATAATGAAGTATTATAAAATAATGATAAATAGTAATGTTTGATTATTTTATATTTTTATTATTATTATATTTCCTAAATTGCCACAAAACTTGTAGTATTTATGTCCGCTTCAGTTTTTCAAATATAAAAAATAATACAAAAATAATAATTGAACTTTAGTTAGAATACCTAACTAAAGTTAATAATTGTACTTTTTATTATTATTTTCTAATCATTGATCAAACTTTATATTTAAGTGTTACAGAAAATTTGATTATTAATTTAAAAAAATCTTTAAAAACATGTATAGATTTTATTTTGGATTTTTAACACAGAAATCTTATTTGGGTAAATTAAATGTTAAATTTAGTTAAAGATTTATTTATAAAGCAATTAATTTTATTTAGTTTATACATAAAGTTCTACTAGCAATGTAAGTTTAAAGTTTTTTGTTTCATTAAAGATTGATTTATTATTGTTATTCTCTTTATTAAAATCATATTTACATATCATTCACATTTTTAAATATACATAAAAAACAAATACATTTAAAAATATAAAAAATAGTAGACCACCGACTTCGGGTACAGGGACCAAGAAACCAGTGGTTAGGGCTCAAAAGAAAGGAACCTCCTGACAATACGAGCTATGACAAGAAGAACTGCCTTCTACATCAGACCCTTGATGCAGCCATCTAACGTGAGCCTAACTATCGGAACATTGATCACCGAATCTACCTCCCACATATCGACAATCTCGTGAGATAAATCCAAATATTTCATTTGTTTTTCTTTTTTATCTTTCACGAGATTCTCGTCATGAGGAACGGCGATGTCGACATTCATTGCGCGGCGCTCTAATCAATCTATCACCACAATATCAGACTTATTGGCAAGAAAGTCCTGTCTGTGATAGTAGATCGATCCCAATATAACGTAGCACCATCACTTTCAAGAACTGGGTCGGGCACATACCATAATTATTATTATTATTTATTACTACTTTCTATAAATAAATATATTTCTTTTCATTAACACATAACGCCCTCTCGTTACGAACGAAGTATAGCTTGTATTGTGGGTACTAGATGCACTTTTATTTGTAAATACTTACATATTATACATAGAAAACATCCAAACTCCGAAACAAATATATGCAGATCATACAAACATTTGGTCCGACTCGGGAACCGATCTCGAGACCTCATGCGCAGCAGGCGTGTATGCTACTACTGCACCAACGAGGTAGTCGAATATGGATATACCGAGGTTTCCAAGGGCAAGGTATGGCGTAATTTACCCACAAAAGGTAAATCAGACTCCACAACATTCTCTTCATGAAGTCAGTTACAAAAGATTTAGGCATTACATTGCTTAAACTTTACTAAAGTCTGCCTGTGTTTTACAACAATCTTTGAGAATATTATTATTATAACTATACTATACACTATCATTGCAGATTACATCTAATGCAATAGTGTAGGACTAAAATTAACAAAACACAGGTGTTCATAGCCCAGTTGCACTCGGTGATTAGAAACAATCACCGAGGGTAAGCAACGATGGCGCAATCAGTACCTGGTTGGGTGGACCACTCGTGGCATGATACCATAATCGTCTCCAGGATTTGGAGGTCACGTTAAACAGTCGGTCTCGGGTGTTATGTTTGGATAACAGTCGTGAATCTTAGTTGGAGGCCTTTGGACGGCATAAAAATATCCAACTATAAGATTACGTAGCCACAACGTAGTTTTGCCAGTCCCCAACCCGCACTAGGCCAGCATGGGGACGTATGCCCTTAATCCTCTCCTGAGAATAGACCCGAGCCCAGCAGTGGGACTTTATGGGTTGTTGAATAAATTAAGAATACACACACAATAAACAGTATCAAAAATAAAAAAAATAAAACCCCAAACCTACTCAAACAATACAACACAATTAATATTACAAAAAGAACTAAAAATACAAAACAAACGATCTGCAACTTATAAACAACTAAACAGTAGATGCTTACCTACTGTTCTAGAGAATTCACGGTCTTCTCGAATCATAAACTTGTGATAAAATTAGTACTGAAAAACGGAATTTATTACATTACAACAACAGCGGGCAAACGAGCAGACGTAATCGTCGAGTTTAAGCCTTCGGCACATACACAGGTCAGGCAGAACCGTATAGATATCACGGTCCTCTTTGCTTTCGTGGATTTAATGTGGTCACCAGGGTTCAATTCTTCCCTTTCCACTTGTGTACAGGGTAAGGAGGACACAAAGCAACCCAATTGTAATTTATGTGAGTAGTCATCATTAATTATCTATGTCTTTAAATATGTAAATGTTAAGAAAAAAATCGTTGATGAAGAATTAATCTTACTTCGTCTTTTAGGAGTTAGCATAAACTTTGAAGCTATACTTTGTATAGCTAATCTTAATATACATACACGAGAATAGGTACTCCTGCACTTATTTCGTCTTAGAAAACACCAAAGAGCAATATAAGATATTAAACATTAATGTCTTTTTTTCTACATGATATAAAATGATGATATTGCTTGTATGATTATACTATTAGGGCGCTTGGAGTATAATATGATACCATAGCGTGAAAACAATATAATAAGAGAATTGTTAGTTTGTTTATTATACGCTTTAAGATCTGCAAAAATCTGTAAGTTTTGAACAGATATGAACTTCAAAATGTGTAAGTATTCTTTTTTATTGGTTGATTTTGCTATTACAATACGGCTGAACCTCGATTTTTACGCGAAACGACTGATATCTAGTCTTGACAATCCTATTACTATGTGATATGGGACTAATCCCTAAATATTGGACCATAATATAACATCTGTGGTGCTTTCCGGTTTGAAAAAGATGTCGGCCTATTTTGGCTTCATATTATCTCCCGCTTTGCTAAGAAGGAAAGTGGACATATATTTCCGTCTCTTCCAGTTTTCTACTGATGAATTTCGTTACGGGTTCCGAGACAGTTTAATTTATCCTGGGACATCCCTAGTGTCATAACTCGGTGTTCGTGAGTCACTGCTGTTGATTCTGGTGTTTAGGAGTTTCACTGCTATATTATCAGTATCAGTTAAAATCGAAAGTCTGTAGAAAGACTTTTGTCTGTATTTTCAAGACTGCAGTAATCGGGACTGACGCCACCTTAACGTGTTTCCGAGGCCCAAGGAGGTCTCCATTTGTTAACGATGGTCGCCCATCATAAACCGACCTGGCTAAGAATGCTTAACTTTGCAATGTGATAGTCTCCGTTTTAATTACCCCTGAACCACCAAATAAAGTGAACGATATAGATATATAGAAATCATGACTTGTCGATCATCGCTACAGAAATAAAAAAAAGTTGACATGTATTTGTTTGCCCTCAAACTATATCAATCATTTTTGAACTGACTTCAAGAAATATTGTTTAAACAATAAGACTGTGTAAACACATATTTATCGGACATATTTATGCTACAGCAGCAATCGTTGTTGATGTGTATTCATTTTTTGAAAAATTTTGCTGTCTGTCTCCGAAGCTCATCATAAGACCTATATCCTAAACCTTTGAATGAGTGCGGATACTTCTTGGGACAAGTGATTAATAAGTATATATATATTTATAACATCTGAATCTCAGAAACGGCTCCATCGGGGATGGTAAATCGATTGAGCTAGAAGTCATTTTTAGAGAAATTTCAGAAAAAAACGCGGTCATCCATATGAATCCATTAATCCCTATGAAATAAAATCAGCCTTTTTTGAAATAAGGCCCTTTGGTCGTAGTGAAGGACGTCACAGGCTAGGTGGAGTGATGATTGGTGCAATACGGCTGCCAGGAGCTCAATGCAAGAAGTCGAGGTTCGTATAAGTGGTGTACAATTGGAGTTACTTGTATCCAGCAAATTCCACCAAATAACGCAACGCAAAGCAAACTAACCAGCAAATCTACAAATATCACATCACTTGTTTGTGATAATACAAGTCTGCTTGGTTTAGGACTAAATGGCGTTGTGTGTTAGATGTCTGTAATTATTTATTATTAATTAATATAGTAGATACATTCAAAATCTTCTGTAGGAAGCCGCGTCGTATCTTAGTATGTATTATTTAAATCGTACTTATGATCAGTAATCCGGAAGAAGAAGAAAAGAATATTTTCAAGATGAAAACCCACAAATGTAAATGCTTCAGTAATCATTTGTAAATACGGTTTTCTGCTAAGTCTGTTTATCCGCTGTTGCGAGTAATATTCAATGTTCTTTCCGAATGGAACTCCAAATATAATAACCTTGAGAGCAATATATCTGGGTCATATAAAGATAAAAAAGTTACCTGAAAATCTGAAATAAATTATGCTTTGTAGGTAGTACTTCTTAAATTGAGCAAAATGGTCATTGTGTATCTAGGCAAGTCAAAATGTATGTCTGGGTGTAGTTTTTTTATAAAACGAATATGTTATTGGAAATCATATGAGTAGGTTTATTAGGTCACCATAACAATTGTAGATTTTGTCATGTTTGGGATATATAGATGTGCGATTATAATTAGTTAACACCTTAAAACGAGCAATTCTTGTTTATATAATCTGAATTTTAAAAACGGCTCAACGGTTTTCATGAAGTCTAGTATGCAGAAGATTTTGGGTGTGATAAATCGATCTAGCTAGAATTCATTTTTAGAAGAATCACCAAAAAAGAAGCTCTGATCATCCAGGTATTTCCTCTAGAATTACCTCTAAAATTTGGATATGGTTTGATTCTTGAGGAAGTAAATATGCTATTTCTTACTGCGATAACCAAGAGGAGCCACGAACAAAAGCTTGAGTCTATATAAAATATATTTGTCAACAGTAATTTTAAAGGAAAATTTTATTTATACTCCTTACTTACTCTCCTACCTTATACTCGAAACTTCACGGTACATTATATAACTACCAAGACACGACAATATCAAACAACTTTACTCTTTTAAGATAAATGTAAACGACGTTGAATATTTAGCATACAAATTTCGTATATTATTTTAGGACAAGTGAATAGAGGACTTGAATAGATTAGGTTAATATACGAAAGTAGGCGAAAGCCTACAAAGGTTAAACTGGGTTAGGTAACGTTGTAGGCGAGAGAGAAAGAGAGAGAGAGAGAGAGCAATGCAAACCACCGAACGGAGGTGAATTAAAAACGGTCTGCATAGGCAATAACGCTGTTGTGCCTCTTGAGTTCTAGATGATCAGAAGCGGCGGCAGTCCTGTCAGCAGCTGACCTGTTATTAGCAGACCTGTCTGCACATTTGCTCCATCACATTAATATTTTATCAGTGTGTGTCTGTATGTTTGTTACTTTTTTGCGCTCACTTGGCTAAACCATGTTCAAAATTTGGTTTGCAGGTACCCAAATCCTGGTTTAGCACAAAGCCTACTTTTCATCCAGAATAATTTGTGTTCCCGTGGGATAAGCATAATATCTGATAGTAAAACAAATATTTTCGGACATCTAGAACTCGATGGTATTTAGTCACAAGCTAAGCAGAGCTTGCATTAAGGGTACTAGATAACTGATATAAATATATAAACTTGTATAGCTTGCCTTATATTAACCTTAGTAGTTCTGACTTTCAAAATCAAATATTAAGAACTAATTCAAACCTTTAACAAAGATAAACTATTTAAATCGGTATCAAGGGTCCGTAATTAAATAAGTCTGCCTCAGAAAGTAAGTACCTTTAGCGGTATTGTACAGTCAAGCATTACTACGTTTTAATTCTTACTAATATTATAAAAAAAGTAACTTAGCTGTTGTGCTTTCAAGCTAAAAGTACTGAACCGATTTAAATGAAATTTAGTGCACAGATAGTCTCACATCCACAGACATATCCTATCTTTTAATGCAAAAAAAAGGGTGAAGTAGTAAAAAAAGGGGAGGAATGTGAGGTTGTATAAATGCTACTCAAAGTCACTATTCCACGCGGAAGGCACTGCTAGTAACTAGAAATATAGCTCTTTCTAATATATATTATTTCTAACTAAAGTTAACCTTTTCCCTTCTTAGTAAATTTATTGCAACTTGTTGAGTTATATACTAGTTTTTGCACCAGGTATCAGTCGTGGTTAAACTATTGATATGCTTTATCTATCCTCTCAGCATTCTGTTTAGTTGCCCTAACCTTAAGACCAAGACAGAATAACTATGAACTTTTTTCTCTGTCATGTGGTGATGCATAAGTATTATTATCCGTCACCAAATGACGGCCAAGACAGACGGAATCTATCGTCTAAACAATCTGTTTAGTTGAAGACGGCCATCAAGACCAGGACACAATAACTTTGAACTTTTTTCTCTGCCAGCCATCATGTTATGACGGATAATAATACAAAGTATCACATCTATTCATCCCACGGGTGTCCTAAGAGCCGTCTTATAGAACAGACTACTCAGGACAATACTAACTCTGCAAATAGAAGGTAAATTAGAAACAAAACTTTTATCAACCTGTCAGGTCAGCGTTGTATATTAGACCAAAACCTCCTCTCTAAGATGAGGTCTGTATCCACAATAAGCCTGCTAAAGGCTGTTAAGCACTTCTTGTGTTGCTTTTTATCCAGGCAGTGACGATGCTGGAGCTCACAGCCGACAACTCCTAATCTAAATGGTGTCACAATGCTAGTGTTAACTCAAAAGCAATGCCCGGATTTTCGGTTTTAGTGAGCGATCAAGGGAACATGTGTAAGGGACGTAATATGTTAACAATTTACGACTATGGCCAGGCACCACTAGTTAATATTGCAATAATTTCCAATGCTCAGTCGCCACCAACTATGCATCAATCAATCAACAACCCATGATGTCCCACTGCTAGGCTCGGGTCTCCTATCAGGAGAGGGTTAAGGCCATACGTCCCCACGCTGGCCAAGTGCAGGTTGGGGACTGGCAAGAGTACGTGTGTGTTCTCCAACTAAGCTTCACGACTGTTATCGTATGATAACAACCGGGACCGACTGCTTAACGTGACCTCCGAATCACGGAGACGCCCATGGTAACATGCCACCAGCGGTCACCCATCCAGGTACTAACCGCACCGTCGTTGCTCGCCCTCGCTGATTGTTTCTAATCACATAGTGCAACTGGGCTGTAAGCGCCTCTGCATCTATGCATCAAGCTACTTTTCAATTAATTATACATATTCTGTTTCTCGAAATATTTACACTAAGGACAAATGGTTACAAAACCAGAATAGAAAAATAGAAATCAGCAAGTTAAGCATTATCGTCCAGCGTATAATAATGAAGTTAACGAACAAAGCCCTGGAGGGGGCGATTACAATACTCCTCTATAAGGAGACGCGAGACTAGAACATAAATTTTAAAATAGAAATCAATAGCAATAAGTTTACTCGACCCTTTGTTATTCCTTGATAGGAAGCAAGTAATAAAAATGCAGCTATAAAAATAACTATCTTACACTAGTGCGAATTAAAGTATTAAAACCAGTTAGTGGAGATATCAATAAGTTTTTACGGCTTCCAATAATTGGTTTAACGTCTTGTTCATGCGAATAAATTAATGTTTATATAGGTAATTTTGTTTAGGAACGTTCGTACCTAATTTGGTCCAGAGAGACCTATAGTTAATATAACGTGTGATTCCAAAAGTGATCGTCTAACTCTTAGCATTATGTTAATAAAAGTATAACTATTAAGGTTCATTAAACAGTAGGGCCAATTAAATTCTTTTTGAACTAAAGCTTATTAAAAACGTTACAACGTTTGATAAAATTTATAACGCCTATATGATCCCAATCACTCGAACTATTTTATTATTTATTAAAATCAGCTCAGTCGTTTAGGGGCTACGGTGGAACATACAAATATACATAGACTTTCAACAGCCTCAAGGTAGTAGCGCCACGCCGATTTTAGTAACTCAAGTAAGGCAACGCAAGGTTCAACAGTCGTTTAATCTGTAGATTAGTGAAATTATGAGGCACTCATTTTCGTATTATTGATTCGATGCATATAAATTAATATTGTTGGTAAAGTAACGTTAAACCATCCCTCTAATTTCTGGTTAGTTCAGTCGGATCGGCTTCCACTCTCCTTTAGTTCAGCGTTAATCATCTGGGCGGTCTTCAACGTGGTTTGTTTTTCAAGTCAAAGTTTCCATTGCGAAATCTTTTAAACCAAAAACGCAGTTAGTGCATTATCAGTATTTTCTCCACACGCAGCATTGATATTGCGAGTTGTTTCTTCCATGTCAGTGCAATTCATGCATATAGCAATAGTTGGTATCACGTGAAAATGGTTTCATTCAAAAATATTACACCATGAAGGTTTTATGCCATTTTAAAGTATCTATTACTTTTCATGTTTTAATCCCTATCATAAACTCTTACTTTGAGTACGAATTACTCTCTTATCATCATCATCGTCCTAGTATAGTCCCCTATTGGAGAAAATCCTCTCCCAATGCACGCCACTTTATCGTTGATCTGCTCGTATCCAGGTCTTGCCAGTTCTCTTGCCTTTGTTTTTCTTTAGTAGTTAAATTGAAAGACGTAGAATAACAAAAATTTTATTAAAATAAACAACTTTTTACTAGTACTTCTTTTACTGCAGGAGATGGCTAACTAACTTATACAATTTCATGATTTTGTTTACTTGTAAAATATAAAACTTACATTTCCAGCTAGGTAAAAGTACCTCAATCAAAGGATTTTGTTACTTTAGAAGCATAATTTCATTAGTAGAAAACATGAGTAGAATCCAAGGTTGGTAATCATCATACTCATTGCAAATGCAGACAATGCAACAATGCAGTATGGTGACCCACACTTTGGCAGCCTATTGATTCGCTTCTGCATTATTGGGCCCCCGGTCATATACTCAGCACGAATGCTTTAATACACGAAATGTACGCAGCATTTTAAATTTTATAACGGTATTAGAAAATGAGCTAATATAGTTCACAATAATATTATATCATCTTCGTTTAACTCCAACCTAATAAATGACATACATCTATATTTAATGACTTGCTCTGAGTCACGGGCTAATGGCCCTCTATTAAGCCGTTACACATCTCTACTCGCTTTTAATTTCCCTACTTAATAAATTGATTGTAACTTGTTGAGTTATAGACTAGTTTTTGCACTAGGCATCAGTCGTAGTAAAGCTATTGATATATTTTGGCATATTTTACCTCTCAGCTTTCTGTGGTTCGATGAACTTGGGACAGGAAAACTCTGCTATCACTGATATTCAGAATTAATAAAGCTTTAAGAATATTAGAATTAAATAAAATTAAATAAATATTTAAGCTTTAAGAATATTAGATGGTAGCTTTATCTATTAGAAAAAGGTATTGTAGCGTCTGACAATCGTGATTAAATGATTGGTCGACAGTTCAATGAGATGATGAAGGTTGTACTACACCATTCGAGATTAAACACTTTAAAAAAAAATATAAAATATTTGTAACTGATTTTTAACTGACTTATATAATAGGGTGCTAGTTACCTTAGAACAGCTAATCCAAAGTAACTAGTGTGCGGTGATTCCTAGATCTCCGAGGCCAAGTTAAAGTTAATCAACGAATGAGTGCATGTTCTGTAGTAGGTTAAATATAATAAGTTAAAATCAAAAGCAACTAAGCTTATTGGATTGAACTTTGAAAAATAGCAGAAATTACTGCTTTCTTTATGGGTGATGGCTCACTATAATCATAACATGAGAAAGTTAAAAAAACTATATCCCGAAAACATAATTTTTGGTAAAATCAGTACAGCCTAACCAATCATTAAAATTGGCTAAGTAGTTTAGGGGCTACGGTGGAACATACAAACACACATAGATTGCTAAAGCTTATTCCCTTCGTTTTAGCTTCACTGTAGTCGGGTAAAATAGAGTAACATAGCTGTCATCAATCATATCATATAATAAAATCGTTTAATCTGCTTTATTGTCACCCCCTGCATTGCAACATCCCGATATTTCGGAAAATAATATTTTTCAGGTACAAATAGATTGTACGTTTGTAAAACAAGATTAAGTGACGTTTTATCTAATAGTAATGGCTACATAGTTGCTCATGTAAGACACCCGCGGAAATTAGATACCTGGTAATAATATAATTAGAACTACTAGCTATTGTATGTATAGTAAGATATTTTAGACTGAACCTGTATGGCAGAAGGTTTAAAATCTTAACGGATCACAACGTTAGTATATTTATTTAGCTTAAATAATTTTTGCACCNTTCGAAAATGATATTCAAAAGACTTGTACGTTTTATATCAAAAACAATTTGTTTAAAAATAATAATTTAAAGGAAAACTACTTTCATTCGCCCGCATTTTCTCGAATATCGCAAATCGTGGGATGCTTTTCAAATAAAATTTGGAGTAAAAAAATGTATTGTTAAGCAAGGTTTTTTAGACCCCGGCTATTAGGTGAGAACACGGTACTCACCAAGATGAAATAAATGCACCCAAATTCCGACGGTTTTACCTTATTTAGTTAAAAAAAAATAATCATGGCCGTAATGCAACTCCATCAAGGCAGCTCCACGATATTATTTTATAATTGTAATATCACTGAAGATACAAACCGTGGGAGAGCCACGCTTCGGTATGCATGGGCCGGCTCGACCGGAGTGATACCACGGCCTTACAGAAAACCGGTGTGAAACAGCGCCTGCGCTGTCTGCGCTGAGTGAGTGAGGATACCAGAGGCCCATAATCCAACCCTTTGCCCCATCCCCTTCCACATCCCCCAAGGTTGGCAACACACTTGTGACACCTCTGGTGTCACGGGGGTCCATGGGCGGCGGTAACCGCTCACCATCAGGCGAAACGTCTGCTCGTTTGCTCCCTATTCCATAAAAATAAAATACATTACAAAATGGATATCCAGAAGTAGATTTAATTTAGTTTTCAACATGAATGTTAATTGTACATAAATAAAAACATTGCAAGTAAAATAAATAGTTGTAGTATAAGTCGACCCAACGTGAAAAATTGAGGAACGAATTTTTATAAATATAAGTATAATATTATTAATTGATGTAGTTTTTTTAAGGAAATGGGTCAAATGAGCAGACGTATCGTCTGGTGGTAAGCGATTACCGTCGTCCATAGACACCCGTAATACCAGAGGCGTCACAAGTGCGTTGCCGGCCTTGGGGATGGGGAGGGGGATGAGGGGAAGGGTTGGATTATGGGCCTCCGGTATCCTCACTCACTCAGTGAAACACAGCATAGACGCTGTTTTACACCGGTTTTCTGTGAGGCCGTGGCATCACTCCGGTCGAGTCGTTCCATGCATGCCGAAGCGTGGCTCTCCCACAATTTATTTGACACAATTTATTAAAAACACAGTTATTTAAAGAACAGGAAAGGATTTAATTTGACTTCACCTTTAC